>JAZKJV010008008.1:0-275936 GCA_037367405.1 Ottelia alismoides | reverse complement strand
TCAGCACATTGTTAATTGTTGTAATAACATAGGACACTCATACTTTTTCTGGACTTGGCATATCGGGGGTCTGTTTCGACAAGCACCGGTGTGCTCGGGGGACCTCATCGTAGTTTTTTGCCGGTTTCGTTTTCCTTGCATTTTCTTTCCTTTGATTCTCGAATAATTTGGCCCCTATATTTAGGAATTTCATTGATTGTGACGTAAATAATCAAGGCCCAACCATAATATCTTGCCTGCACCTATAGTTCGTATTTGGACCTTAAAAAATCATAATAAAAAGTTAATCTGATTGAGTGAGAGATCACGTGCTGCTAGAGGCCGTATACAGCGCGTGCAGTATCCGTTGTGGCAGACACCTATCGGTATCCAAGACCGGGCATCGATCTCTCTCTAGTCAATTAACTTTTGTTCTTCGTGATTAGAAATTGCTCATCTAAGGTTGTTGTCTTCTTGCATCATTTAGATTAGTTTAAATTATTTCTTTAATTTATGCACAGATCACCCTGCATATAAAGTGTCGGTGATAGGTACGCATTTCTAACTTTGCATGCATTATAAGTTTTGATCGTGCATCGGCTTTTTCAACTTCTCCCCGTATTTTTGGACTTAAAATAACCAGGAGATCAAAAAATTCGTTAGGTGTTTGTTTGATTATTGAAAAATACCATAAAGAGAGAAATCATAAAATTGGGACTGCTAATCAAACCTTATCCTAAAAGACACCTCACTTAAAAATCTATCTTTGGAGAGTCATCCCCTTATTGTTCGGTATACTTGCGCGAGAGAGTAACACACACATTAGGGTAGAGCCATACCTGAACTCTCGTTAGACTACTGGTCTTGGGGTTATTCGTTCTCCAGTGAGGATCGCTCCAGTCTCCGGTAAAGCAGGCCGCAATATCCTTAACCGAGCGAGTTGATCGGGTAGCCGATAAACGGTCTGCAACTTGTACTGGCTGGGAAAGATCTAGCTTTGAGATTAAGCCAGTCTCTTGGGAGCATCGGGTTCCTAACAGATCTCTTAATCGCTCTGTAAGACTGACTTATCACTTAAATAAAATTGACAAGAAAAACGACCGAACCTTTACGATCATCAGCTCCGCCTTGCGTAGGTGAAATTGGGGTTTGACTTCTGATCTTGTTTGTTTCCATATCCCATCTGCATCTTCTTCCACATCATGATGATGGGCCAGAGGTCCCTTAGGCATCCTTTGGCAGCACCGCTTTCGAGCCCTCTGCCCCATTCATCTAGGCAGGTTCGGGAGAGCCTAGACCCGCTCTCCGAACCCTAGTTTGATTCTGCCTTGTTCCCCCTGTACCACCCTTCTTCCAGTCCCGAGGTACCCGAGCAGAGACCAGCACAGATATTTTTTTCATTTGACGACACCTGAGTTGGGGTCTTTTGCCTTTGCAGAGACCCACAAGATGGTCAGCAGTGAGGAGCACACCGATGGATAGCCCCAGGGTTCTACATACGTTCTAGATCAGGGTACCATCAACAATACACTCTTAGCCTCCCTGGATATGATGCAGAGGCAGATTAGAGACCAGGGAGCCTTCATGGCAGAAGTGTACCGGGAACTGACCCAAATGAGAGCAGACAGAGAAGAGCTCTGGACTGAGTACTTGAATAAGTAGTATCCATACTGCTGGACAAACGCATCTCGAGCTCTGATCAATAATTTCTCCATGATCCCCAACAAGCAGTTCCATGAGGCGTGGGATCATTTTCGTGAGCTCATCGACCGACGTCCACATCACGACATCTCCAAGCCCAATTTAGTATAGAGCTTCTTTTGTGGGCTAACACCCGAGCTACAGAGGCTTGTGAATGCTTCTTGTGGGGGCTCATATTTTGCCATGGATGAAGACCAGGTATGGGCCATCTATGAGGAGATGGCCGAGAATTACATAATGATGTCCCAGAACCGGCTCTACACTCAGGGGATGCCCCCACCCCATGTCGTGTCCTATCAGAGGATAGCACGAGTTGATGTAGGTCCATCCACATCTTCAGCAGCCGTAGCACAGGTAGAATCATCTGTCGCTGACATGGGCATTATCAGCGAAAAGATGGATCACATTGAGATCATTGAGAAGAGGCAGTGCTAGGGCATGACTCAGATAGATCAGTTGGCACATACTCTGAGTGACCTGAAGACCCAAATCATGTGTCTCTAGGAGGCACAGACAGCTTCTCATCCATGTCTCAAGTCACAAGCTGATCCTAGCAGCAATGGCTCATCCCAACCCTCCACCCAATACCGACAGGTTCACCACATCCATGCGGAGCCGGTCCAGCAGTTGCAACACCAGTACTTTCAGCCACCATCATCTCAGGACACTCAGATGGTGGTGTATCAACAGGATCAGCCACTGGTAGTTCTCCCCTCCACCCCCCTACGAGCAGGAGCCATTGATGGAAGTCAACGGGATTTGGTATGACCGACAACAGCCCGGGATCTGTCGAGATCACCCCGGATTCAAGTGGTCGATCGAAGGTACCTCATCCCAGCAGCAGCCTCCAGTTCAGGGTGGACAGTTCCGTGAGCAGCACCAGCAGCCTCAGTTCTCCCACCAGCCACAATAGCGGCAGTTTCAGTCGGGTCCCCGTCCCTACCAACATGAACAATAATGGATGCAACACCACTCAGCAACAGCCTCAGCAACAGTATTCTCAACCTCCTCCTCACCAATTCCAGCAGCAGCAGCCTCATTTTTCAGTGAGGCAACTCATCCCATTCTCATGGGACAGCCTATGTGAACCCATCCCTTGATGATCTAGCCCGCCTCCTCTCTGATCAACGTGCATCCTTTAGGTGGGAGATGGACGAGTTTCACAAGGAAATGAGGGAGATTATTAAGCGAAAGGCTGCCATACCCACTCAGATTGAGCCCAACCCGAACAACCTCAAAAGGAAATATGAGCAGGTACAGTTCACAGAGACCACCCCTCCTAGTGATCTATTGGGTGACATTGCTTCGTATACATTTGATGCTAATTTTGTGCCACGTAGGAGCGGTAGGATGCTAGTCGGCAGTGCCTCGTCTGAACGACGACACCACAAGGAGCTAGGAGTGCCAGACGAGGAGGATAGCAGTGCTGAGGCCGCTAATGATGTTGATGACAGTGGTACTAAATCCACCAAGGACATTGATCCGGCTGATGATACTGAGGTTGTCACTTCTCCAAATGCAGGGGGTGGTACTGACGCCACCAGATTCTCAGATGCTGAGCTAGAGTACGGTGCTGATGCTGCAAAGACCGATGCCGTAGGTGGTACTGATGCCACCACTTCCTATTCCAGTTGTGTCACTTCCAATTTTTGTATCTCGGGACATTATGAAAAATACCAAAAAATTAATAAAGGAAAGGTTTCTTCATCTCTGAGTCCATATGTGATCCCTCTATCTGAGGAGGGCCCAGACATCCCCTTTCCTCAAACACTCCGCTTAGCAAAGGGGAATAAAAAAAATCCAAAAAAAAGATCAGTAATTAGAGTTCAACCAACAGACAATTGATAGATTCCATATCCAGCCGACTCTACAGAAGGCACTTGAGAACATCCCTCTCTTCCAGAAAAACTTGAGAGAAAAGATCACTATCCACAGGAAGAAGGGGAACCATCAGGCAAAAATCCATGTGCTGACCCGTGCCACCAGCTTCGCCATCCAGAACCGTCTGCCAGCCAAGAAGCCAGATGCAGGAGCTCCCTACGTCAGATGCCAGATTCATGAGTAGAGATTCGACCGTACTTTATTAGACAACGGCTCTTCATCAACCTCCTTCTGGTAGCCTTACTCGACCAATTCGAGTTTGGACCTCTTCGACAGAGCAGGACAGTCCTTCAGTTTGCTGATAGATCTGTCAAGAGGACGAAGGGGTTATTGAAGGACGTGATCGTCACAATTCAAGGCCTGAAATTCCCCGTGGACTTTGTTGTATTGGACATGGAGATCCCTGAATCTGTGACCAATACCCCCATCATTCTAGGACGTCCAATCTTGGCCACAACCATGGCGGTGTCCGACCATGATAGTGGGAGGTATACTTTCGCGTCGAGGGCGAGAGTATACAAATAGAGATGTTCGATGAGACCAGAGCATGAGACTCAGCTTGCTAAGAGCAGTTCAGTGATACAAAGCAAACGACAGAGGCAGAGCGAGAAGTCCACCAGGAGTGCGACTTTATAATCACTGATGATGAAGATGCTTGGTCAGATCCCGTTTCACGAGCCCTTCTCTCATCTTCAGGTGGAATCGTAATTTCTAGCAGAGGAGAGTTTGGAGAGCACAATCTTGGCTAAGGACATTTTTGAGGCTGACAGCCGCATTCAGGACAACGAAGCATATTTTTTATCTTGTGATTATGATTCAGATCCCTCGGATTCAAACATATACTTGGTAGAATTTGATGATTTATTAC
Organism: Ottelia alismoides; assembly: GCA_037367405.1. Taxonomy (NCBI): domain Eukaryota; kingdom Viridiplantae; phylum Streptophyta; class Magnoliopsida; order Alismatales; family Hydrocharitaceae; genus Ottelia; species Ottelia alismoides. The sequence continues at coordinate 271,507 of JAZKJV010008008.1, read as the reverse complement.
TTTATATGCTGTCCATAGAGCCATCAGCTAGGATGGGGACCATGCCAGCACCGAGTATAGATACACCGGTAGGGCAGTCTTCGCCAGTTTTGCATGATCAACGAGAGTTCTCCCATTCAGATCTGGTTGCATTCACTCAGACCTTTCAGAGGCCAGATTTGCCATCTCCCAGTTGTCCTGAATTGAAACCTTTACCGTAGTCGTTGAAGTACAGGTTCCTTATGGGTGAGCATGAGATTTACCCAGTCATTATCTCAATGGATTTGACTGGAGAGCAAGAATCTCGATTTATGGAGGTTCTTGAAAAGAACTGCAAGGCAATAGGATGGAGTCTAGCTGATCTCCAGGGGATAAGTCTAGCCCTGTGCTCCCACCATATCTTTCTCGAGGAGGATGCTAAGCCGTCGCGTGAGTTCCAGCATCGACTGAACTCGAATCTTTGAGAGGTGGTTATGAAAGAAATCTCGAAATGGTGGAGCGCCGATTTATCTACCCCATCTCTGACTCCAAGTGGTTTAGTACATTACATGTGGTGCCCAAGATGACAGGCATCACTACAGTTGTGAGTGACTCTGGAGAGGAGATAGCTACCCAGGTACCCACTTCTTGGAGGGTCTGTGTGGACTACAAATGATTGAATCAGGCTACCAAGAAGAATGATTTCCCGCTGCCTTTTATTGATCAAATTATATAGAAGCTAGCTGGAAGGGTCACTATCATTTTCTTGACGGGTACTTTAGTTACAATCAGCTGGTCATAGCGCCCGAAGACCAAGATAAGACGACATTCACCTGTCCATTTGTGACATATGCTTTCAGACGGATGCCCTTTGGTTTATGTAATGCCCCAGCGACATTCCCAAAGGTGCATGTCGTCCATTTTCTCAAACATGGTGGGTGATGAATCTCGGATTCATCACTCTAAATCTCATTTATTAAGCTCAAATCCCACAAAATCAACATCATTTCTCCATCTATTATGCATAATTAGCATTCATGCATGTTTTCATAAGAATTGCATTTTGGTACGAATTTCTGCACAAAATAAGAAGCCAAAAATCCCAACCAAAATTAAACTGTAAATAGCCTATCTTCCCGGATTTTTAACTAATTCATGCTAATTCTGAATGATCCAAAATACCTCCACTGTGTACACATACTGCCAAGAATAAATAAAAAATACAAAAAAATAACTAACCCAAATAAGTGGACGGAAAACCAAACCCTAATTTCAGGATTTCTGGACTAAAAACCTCATATCTTCCTCATCCATTGTCCATTTTAATCATACTCACTTTTGAACTAATGTACATTCAATTACCTTCAAAACAAGACAAGTTTAAGTAAATCGGAGCTCATATGTGAAAGTTGGGTTTTGGACCTCTTTTGTACATTTTGTATTTTAGCGGTTTTTGACATATTATTTTATGTACATAATTAATCTATTTTAGTTTATTTCTTTTCATTTGTCTTCTTTGATAAAAGTTTTATTAAAATGCACAAAAATCCAAATCCAAATTGAGCTTGAAATCAAAGAAACAAATTAGGGTCCGAGTCTTCACTAACTATCTTTACAAAATTGGTCTATTTTTGTTTTATTTTATTTCTTCTTTTTCTTAATTAATAAAAATCCAAAAAATAGATTAATGAGTAATTATTTATTCCTGATTTTACCATTTTTTTCCAGATTTTAATATGGTTTTAAAATGACAAAAAAATTACAAAACCCAAAAATCAAGGTATTCTATGTACATGGGATACCCCAAAAATATCACTTTTTGCATTTGATTGATTTTGATTTTGATGTCTTCATGAAAGTTGTAGATCTCATCGAGACGAGCAATTTTCGTGAAGAAATGTTTTCGATCCAAGGCCGTTTGCTATTTCTTTTATATTTTAATATATTTATCTTGGAATTTTGTGGTGCTGACACGTGGCAGCTCCTCGAGCTGCCACGTGTCAGCTATTTTTGGCATTACTTTATTTGTTTTTTATTTAAAAAAAATAAAAAAGGGGGCCCGCACGTGCGAGGCATGTGCCGCCTAAGCACACGCCAAGCATGTGCGTCACCCTCTCCTCTTTCAGCGCCACATGGCCCCTTATGGACCGTCCCATCTCGGCCGATCAGATGGCCCAACACTATCGTCTTCCCCCGTTCGTTCCCAATCTCCACTGCCGTCCTAAAATCTCCTCCCATTCAGATCTCCCACCGTCCATTGTCGCTACCCCCGCAATCTTCACCGCCGCATCTCAGAATCACCGTCGCCCCGTGATTTCGCCATCACAGATCTCCACCGCCCTCATCGAATCCCCAATCAAATCCTCAACCCTCGCAAATCCCCCAACTTCCATCTCCGTCAAATCGCTCCTCGGCTATAAAAGATTCATCGCCGCCCCGACCGTCCCCATCCGCCGATGCTCCAAGCGTGGCCTGGTGGTGACAGCACCGACTCCGCCGTCGATTAGATCCGAGGGCTCCCCAGCCCTCGTTACAGTCGCTCCCCTCCGCCATGCCTCTGCTCCTGCTTCGGGCTTCCCCATAGAGCCAATGACACCAACAACGCTTCATCGACTTCCGCCTCCGACATTTCAACTCCAGTCACAACATCGATGCTTCTTCTCCGATACGACTCGCCATCAGAAGCCACAGCGTTGTCTGCTTTGCCGGGCATTCTATGCCTTGGCCGATCCTTCGACAACCCAGCCCCTGACTTCGACAACTCCTAGCTGGAGCCAAGGGCCTACAGCACAGACGTTTGCCCTCCGACGCCCAAGGCCGGGCCTCATGCGCCTTTTGCTCCACCGATGGGGCTGGGTTACGCCTCGTCGCCCCTCGTCTGCCACCGCAGGCTGGGCACGGAGCCCGAGACCCCCCACATGTGATCTGCACATGCGTGGGGGACGATGTCATCTGACATCAGCCCCCGTGTCATGTGCCCGGCACGTGACCGCGGGATAAATTGCATTGGACCCCCCATACCTCCTCATATTGCCGATAAGACCCCGCCAGCCAGAGGTCACGTGCCTCGCATTTGACCATCTGGTAATTTTGCTAGAAGAACCCCCAGTTTTTGGTAATTACATTACAGGCCACTGTATTTATTTTTTATATTTATTTTATTTATTTATTGCAGTTATACCTCTCTATTCCCTAGTGATTTTAGACCTCTACATGACATTATTTTATTATTCAGAAAATAGCATGATGTTTGTCCTTTAATTCTCTACATCTTGACATATTGTGGACATTTTAGTGATCGATGGTTAATTAATAATTAATTGTTTTGTAGAAAATTGCATAACTTGCCCACTTCTTGCTCTGTAATTTATATTTGATTAACCGTTGCTCCAAAAATCCCCGAAAAATCAAAGATTGTAGAATTAATTGTGCTTGACATTGTGCCCAAAAAGAATTGTATTTGCATGCATAGATTGCCCTGTAAAAACCATTTTACATTTTTCAATATTTGATTTTTCATAGGTATTAAATCTTGTATTTTCGAGATTTAGGATTTTTCTGAGTCCATTACCTAGTAATAGATCTTAGATAAATTTATTCCTTGAAAATAATTAGGTTTATCATTTATTATAATTAAATATTGAAATTCATTTTGTTTGCATCTAAAAATTCATAAAAAAATCATTTCACGTCCAAAAATTCTAAAAAATTACATTGCATTTATTTCATCATAATTTGCATCTTGGCCAAGTTTCGTATTTTTAAGACATCGTTTGAGCGTAATTGACATTTTAGTCCCTAAAATAGGCTGAAATTACATTTTGCATCCTTTATTGCATTAAAAAAATTACAAAAAAAGAACGCCTCGAAAACCGTACATGAACTTAGATAGACATAATTCTAGGTTGTTCCTTTACCTCATTGTGTTCGACCTTGGGACTTGCCCAAGTAAAATAAACATAAAACCACGTGATTAAAAATTGAATAAATATTTGTGGTTATTTTCTTGATCGATTCCGATTGCCGCCTACAACGAAACGACAAATCATTAATTTTCACGCACGAGCAAATAATACACATCTTTAACACAACGGATTTCAGACTCATCAGATGGTACAGTTGCCGGGGAGGCAAACGGCTTAGTTTTGTGTTTTGAAAATTTTTGTTTGGTTTTCCGCATTCGGGTAGTCTGACCCTCGAAGTTCTCATTGTAAATTCCATTTTTTTCCTGCAATTTATTTCATTTTATTTTCAGCATTTTTTCTTATTTTATTTATTTTTGAGTCACTCTCTTGCACAAATCTCTCTTATTTTTCTTGCGAGGTACCCGACATACGTGGAGCGGTTTTTCAGGAATTGAAGCATCTTCACCGACTTTCGAAAAAACCACAAATAAATTAAGATCGAGTCAGGTCATGAGAGAGCGTAGAGTCTAGGATTTTAACTTTTGCAATTTTAATTTCTGTAACTAATTTCTCATTTACAACAGTGTCTGTTTGGACTCTCGTGCGTGTTAAAAGATCTTAAACATTTTTCTGTGGCGTGTCGTGGCATGTTTCACTCTCCGGTGAGGGTGGGGCCCGACTTGAGTGGCGATTAGGATAGACATGCACATACGGCTCTCAGAGCATTTTAAGTTTTGATTGTGCTCATAGGAACTAGGCCACTCTTCACTATTAATTGAGATACGCATTAGATCGTTCAATGTAGCCAAAATTTGACTCAATTCTTCCCCACTAATAGAACTTTTTGCTAGGTGTGGTTTTTCATCGGCTTGCATTCATCTAGATAAAATTTTCAATTCCTATTTTTTATCCCACATGGAGATTGCGAGGATTCACTGCAAGTCTTCTAACTGAGCATACATCATTATTTTTCGCATGCATTAGCTTTTCTCGAATTTCTCCCTCTTGTTTTGTGACATAAATTTAAAAGGAAATTAGGACTAGACGGTATACGTGTATTTGTGCTAATTTAATTCTTCACTGATCGTCTAATTAAAATTGGGACTACTAAATATAACCGATTCTAAATAACCCATAAAATCAAGCATTTTTGCAGGAGAGCAACCCCGACCTTGGATGTTTTTATTTTTTTAAATGAGCGAGAGACGACACTTAAGGGTAGAGCCCAAACCCGGATTTTCATATTGACTATTTATTCTACCAAAAATGATTAGCTACTTCTCAGTGAGGATCTATGGGTAGCCGGTAAACGGTCCGGATTTCCTTAGCAGAGTGGGTCGTTTAGAGGACACTACGTAAGGCTCCATCCTCAAGTAACAGGTAGTCGTTCTACGGTCCGTACTTACTCCCATATTGGCTGAAAGTAGGTGCAACTAGTAAGAATTCGGGCCTGTCATTACGAGAATTTCGACATGTAACAGCTCGTTATATTCTTTCCAAGATTGTTTGATCACCAATTAAAATTGAAAAGAAAATTGCCGAACTCTTACGACTTCATTGTGTGAGTTGGTGAACCCAGGGTTTGATTTGTGTTTGCATTGGTGTGCGTGAACCAATATCGAAGATCAAAAGCCGTACATTTGATAAAATTTCTTTTGACTATCCCGTACAAACATCTCGCTCCTTTCTTGATTCGAACCTCATCATGGAACTTTTGTCCAAAAACTCTCTGCTTCTTGATCATAAAAATCATTACAAACCCGATCTGTCATTCATTTTAGTTCTTTCAAAATGGTTGAACATTTATCCGAGAATCCATCAGTGCTATACTATGAAAATGAATTCGTATCGGTTAGACCAAAAACTCCAACACCCCCTCCAATTTCCACAAGAGACTCTCAATCATCAATAGATCCATCTCTCTCTACAAATCCAATCTGCTTCATGAATGACAACCCTTTGTATTTGGACCAGACAAACCAACAATCAACTGAGGTCTCCACTTCTTCATACATCAATCCACTCTACTCCGATCATACAATTCATCCTTCATATTCGGTAAATGTCAATCCATCATTCATGGGAGATGATAACCACATGATTGAATTGAACACTTCTTCACATCTTCCATCGACCCTACCCTTGAATACCAATGAACAACCATCATCTTGGATTGACCATGACAACCCCCTATACAGACATGACACTCATACAGAGGACTAGACTGACTACATAGAAACACATCAACCCTATATGTTGACTCTACAATATCAAGATCCGACCAATCATGATCAAAGGATTGAACTCTACCAACTCCACAGGCCTGGATCACATGGGCAGCCTCCTTCCATAATTTCTGGGAAGAAATTTTCAGAAAATAACGATCATATATTGGATATTTCAAAAGACTCTTCTCCTAGCACATACAAGAAAATGGAAGAGGAAATGATTGAATCTCAAATACAAAAGCACACCCCGGCTGCTCCCACGATTAGTCAAGAAAAGATTTTGGAGAATATTTTGAGGATGAAAAAGAAATTTGATTTAATGGAGGATAGATTTCGAGAATTTGACGATCGATTAATTTCAATCTCTGGAGCTCGGACATAAAAATGAATGAGAAAATGATTGGATCTAAGATTGAAAATTTTGAGGATATTTAGGAACCTAGGGATGATTCAGACAGTGGGACTTCTGCATATTATTCCCTTAGAAATGACTATGCCTCTGACTCTTACTCTAAACATCAAAGCCCCTGCTCATCTGAGGAATACACCACATCACCGCACCACACAAAAAATACCAAAAAATTGGAATATTCGAAAATCACAAAAAAAATTGAAAAACTCGAAAATACATAAAAATTGAAAATGAAGAAGATCTTAAGAATTTGGATCCTTCTGTACGGGAAGCACTAGAAAAGAAACCGATTATTGAACTTCCCTTTATAAAGGCCATTGAACACTTCCCCGACCTTAAATGATTTGTAATGGACAAATTAATGCTTAAAAAGATGGGCAGGATTAGAACAAAGACTGAAAGACATATCTTATCAATGGCCTCCTCCTTGGTGTTGAGGAGAAAAACTAAGAGCCGCATAGTGAAGCGGTTGCCAAAATTTAACTGTGAAATCAATGACACAATCTTTACCCATGCTCGAGTTGATGACGATTCACCGATCAATATCCTCTCGACCTCTATATTTCACAAACTCAATCTCGGACCGATCATAAAAATACGAGAGATTGTTCAATTGGCTGACCGATCAATAAAGCGGTCGAGAGAAATCACTTCTATCATCATGAAATTTCAAGGTGCTCTGCTCAAAGTAGAATTCAAGATCATTGACATTGAGCATCAAGGAGAATTCACACAGTCTCCAATTATTCTTGGAAAGCCATTCTTAGCATTGACTAAGGCAATTATTGATTGTGAGACTCAGAAAATCAATTTTACAGCATTGGAAGCGCTTTGACCTGACCCAGTCTTTGAGGAACCACGATGTTCTGAGGCAACCCATTAAGTCCCCGACAACCGTAATCATGAAACAGTAGAAGAGCCCTACCCCGCTGCTACACCTGAGATATCGGTTGTTGATGAGACTATTGGTTTAGAGAATCTCCCCCTGCTCCATTCCCGACCGCTCTCACCATGGAGAATCATGTATATGAATCATATGATCCGGAGACCCATGCATGGGCACACCCTGGGTCAACCTACTCTGACTACATGGATTACATCAACTCGACACAAGAATGCTCCAACATCGAATCAATTAAGAACGAACATGCAGAGACTCTCCCCAGTATTTCAATTCCCACGGATCTCAAAATAGACAAATATTTCTTCTATGATCCTGACACATATGCTTGGTTGCACCCAGGGGCAACCTACTCTGAATATCTTGATCAAATCATCCCAAATCAAGAATGCACCAACATTCAGAAAACTCGGAACAAACACGCAAGACGAACATCGACCAAGGAGAAGAATTCTAATGGTTATTCATCTGGATATTCAAGTGAACCGACTCCTTCACGAAACAATAAAAAGAAAGTCACCTTTGACCTTTTGGAAGAGGATTCAGCTGATGATCCCTCATCAGGTCTGGAAAAGATAATCTACATGAGTGAAGTCTGTTCGGCAGCTCTAAAACCATATCTTTACAAGGATCCAAAATATGACTCCCGTTGGACAATTCCCGTTCCTCACTATTATTCATCAAAAGCTGATGCTCCTGCCCTCTTCAAATACACTGGAATTATCTCTTATGAGCTAATAGAGACTGGTGCTTATGAGTATTCATCTAAGGACAAACCGCTTGATCCCAAGAAGGAACATGATATTAGGAAACAACTGAAGAAACAAAAAGACAAGAATATTTGGAGTATGTCCACTTTTAAATACTATTCCTCTGAGAATAACTCTTATGATGGCTACCTTTCATCTGACTCAAATGCTTCATCTATGATCCATCATGATTTTTCTGAGGATAATACTGACAATAGTTGGGAATCATATGCTTCATCTCCATCTTGACATTACGATCTCACACCGCAGGCTCATAAAAAGATCAGCCGAAAACTGCCTTAATCATCGGCTACCCACCCTCCCTCCCGACCACATCGGTCTCCTTGTACAACTTCTTCCTCTACTTAGGCCAAGGCCTAAGTATAGGGGGAGACCGATGCCATCTGTGTATACCATCCTTCTCCTATCTCCTGATTGCCTCACTTCCTCCCTTCTTCTAAACTTAGGATGACCAGAGCCTAAGTATAAAGGGAACCGACGCCCACCCGTTTATACTCTCCTCATTCACAAATCCTGACCGCTTCATTTTTCCCGCTCTTCTTCTATACTTAGACTGTTCACAACCTAAGTATAGGGGGGCGGACCGATGTCTCTCTTGTTGTTTCTTGTTCTTTTTCTTTTCCTTTTTTACTCTCTTTTGCTTAGCCCGAGCTATGTCCTCTTTACGCTTCTTTTGCTCTGAGGATACAACACTCGCTAAGTATAGGGGGGTCTGTATATATACTTCATATATATTTTACCCATATCTCGTACTTTCGCGTAAGTTTATATGTATTTTACGTGGTAGGTAATAAATTTGAAAAAAAACAAACAAAAAAAAGAAAAAGAAAAAGAGTTTTGCTACTAACACTGACTATGCCCAAAAATTAAAAAAAAATGGCTTCTTATTCAATTTTTGCATTAAAAAAAATAAAAAATCCCTTGCATAAAATTTAAAAAGAGAGAGAGAGAGAGAGTGAGAGAAAAAATGAAAAAAATGTGTCTGCATTTCACACACCTGCACTTCATCCAGCATTTCATTCATTTGCATATGTGAAAAGTCTTTGGGTTCTGAACCAAGTTATGAGCATAAACCGAGAGTGGTCTGGACTTGCCCTTAATCCACCTAATTTTCATAGTACTTCACCAAGAAATAGGATTTTAGAAACTTCAGGTCTTTGACTTAATTATTTGAGTTCTACATGACAATGTGCAGTGTTTGACTCTTACTGTCTAACCTTGTCTCCTCATTCTGGGTACAACTCTGGAATAGGGAATTAATTTGTACACTCGTACTATGCACTTAGCTCAACTCAGACGGGATGTTGGAAGACTGTGTGAGTTTCTTTTCTGGTAGCTTGGAAATCTGAAGATCGGAGTATGGGTTGAAATAAAGCTTCGGAAAAGGGATGGACGGTTGGGCACAATTTTTTCTAAGACCCCATAAAATGTATGGAAACAAAATTATTCTATATCTGTAAGGGCACAACAAGATCCAAGTAGAACCACCGAAAATTCCAAATACAAAGAAGCAACTACTAAATAAATATCTGACCAAAAAGGTCCAAGCTTCAAGAAAACCTGCAGATCTTGGTGGAGACTCGGCTATACTGGCCATCTTCATAAGGAGAGGTGACTACACTGGCCACCCTCCAGTTCTTTTCTCCTTCTTCTAACTTCTCCCCCAATTCGATTGTAAACACAGCACGACAGACCTTAGAAGGAAATACCTGACTCCCTGAGGATGAGTTACTGGAGAGGAGAGGAGCATGGTAGTTCGGCATTCTGGATGGTAAGAGCTAAAACCTTTCACACACATGAGTCGATTGTTCAATATTCATAGGATATGCTTTGGGAAGAGGATTGATCTAAGATGACTTCTGAGCCGAAGCTGTGACAATGATGTGTAGAACTTGAAAGCTGTTGATTTTAAAATTCTAAGTCTCACAGAAGTTCCGCCAAACTAATAATCCAAAGGTCGAGTCTAGATTCACTTTCACCTTTAGCTCATGGTCTTGGTACGGTACCCAATCTCATTTCACCTCATGGCATTCCTTTTTGATGCTCAGGGACGAGCATGGTTTAAGTAAATGGGGATGATGAATCTCGGATTCATCACTCTAAATCTCATTTATTAAGCTCAAATCCCTCCAAATCAACAGCATTTCTGCATCTATTCTGCATAATTAGCATTCATGCATGTTTTCATAAGAATAGCATTTTCACACGAATTTTTGCACAAAATAAGAAGCCAAAAATCCCAAACAAAATTGACCTGTAAATAGCCTAACTTCCCGGATTTTTAACTAAATCATGCTAACTTCGAATGATTCAAAACTAACTCCACTGTGTACACATCACTAACAAGAATAAATGAAAAATACAAAAAAATAACTAACCCAATTAAGTGGACCAAAAACCCAAACCCTAATTTCAGGATTTCTAGACTAAAAACCTCATATCTTCCCCATCCAGTGTTCATTTTAATCCTACTCACTTTTGAACTAATGTACATTCAATTACCTTCAAAACAAGACTAAGTTCAAGTAAATCGGAGCTCATATGTGAAAGTTGGGTTTTGGACCTCTTTTGTACATTTTGTATTTTAGCGGTTTTTGACCTATGAATATATGTACATAATTAACCTATTTTAGTTTATTTCTTTTTCATTTGTCTTCTTTGATAAATGTTTTATTAAAATGCGCAAAAATCCAAATCCAAATTGAGCTTGAAATCAAAGAAACAAATTAGGGTCCGAGTCTTCACTAACTATCTATACAAAATTGGTCTCTTTCTTGTTTTATTTTATTTCTTATTTTTAATTAATAAAAATCCAAAAAAATTAGATTAATGAGTAATTATTTATTTCTGATTTTACTATATTTTCCGAATTTTTATCTGGTTAAAATGATAAAAAAAATACAAAACCCAAAAATCAAGGTATTCTGTGTACATGGGATACCCCAAAAATATCACTTTTTGAATTTGATCGATTTTGATTTTGATGTCATCATGAAGGTTGTATCTCATCGAGACGGGCAATTTTTGTGAAGGAACCTCTTTGATCGAAGGTCATTTACTATTTCTTTTGTATTTTTAAAGTATTTTATCTCGGAATTTTGTGGTGCTGACACGTGGCAGCTCCTGGAGCCGCCACGTGTTAGCCATTTTTGGCATTTTTTATTCGTTTTTTATTAAAAAATTTTAAAAAGGGGGCTTTCACATGCGAGGCACGTGCCGCCCAAGCACCCGCCAAGCATGTGCGTCGCCCTCTCCTCTTTGAGCGCCACGTGACCCCTTATGGATCGTCCGATCTCGGCCGATCGGACGGCCCACCACCATCGTCTTCCCCCGTTCGCTCCCAATCTCCGTCGTCGTCCCGAAATCTCCGCCCATTTAGATCTCCTGCCGTCCATCACCGCTACCCCCACAATCTTTGCCGTCGTATCTCAGAATCGCCGTCGCCCCGCGATTTCGCCATCACAGATCTCCACTACCATCATCGAATCCCCAATCAAATACTCGACCCCCGCAAATCCCTCAACTTCCATCTCCATCAAACTGCTCCGTGGCTATAAAAGATTCGTCACCGCCCCGACCATCCCCATCCGCCGATGCTCCAGGCGTGGCCTGGTGGTGACAGCACTGACTCCGCCGTCGACGAGATCCGAGGGCTCCCCGGCCCTCGTTGCAGCTGCGTCCCTCGACCGCGCCTTTGCTCCTGCTCCGGACTTCCTCGTCGAGCCAATGACACCAACAACGCTTCATCGACTTCTGCCTCCGACGTTTCAACTCCAGTCACAACATCGACGCTTCTTCTCGGATATGACTCGCCATCAGAAGCCACAGCGCCGTCTGCTTCATTGGGAATTCTCCACCTTGGTCGATCCTTCGACAACCCCAGCCCTCGACCTCGATAACTCCTGGCCAACGCTAGGGGCCTACAGCACAGACGTTCGCCCTCTGCAACCCAAGGTCGGGCCTCCTCCGCCTTTCGCTCCACCACCGGGGCTGGGCTACGCCTCGCCGCCCCTCATCCGCCACCGCAGGCCGGGCACAGAGCTCGAGACCCCCGCACAAGATCTGCATGTGTGGGAGGGGGGGGGGCGACGTCATCTGACATCAGCCTTCGGGTCACATGCTCAGCACGTGACCGCAAGGTAAATTACCTCGGACCCCCCAGACCTCCTCCATATTGTCGATCAGACCCCGCTAGGCAGAGGTCGCGTGCCTCGCACATGATCATCTGGCAATTTTGCAAGAAAACCCCAACTTTTGGTAATTATATTACATCCCACTACATTTATTTTTTATATTTATTTTATTTATTTATTGCAGTTATACCTCTGTATTCCCTAGTGATTTTAGACCTCTACATGACATTATTTTATTATTCAAAAAATAGCATGATGTTTGTCCTTTAATTCTCTACATCTTGACATATTATGGACATTTTAGTGATCAATAGTTAATTAATATTTAATTATTTTGTGGAAATTGCATAATTTGCCTACTTCTTGCTCTATCGTTTATATTTGATTAACTGTTGCTCCAAAAATCCCCGAAAAATCATATATTGTAGAATTAATCGTGCTTGACATTGTGCCTAAAAAGAATTGCATTTGCATGCATAAATTTTCCTGTAAAAATCATTTTACATATTTTAATATTTGATTTTTCATAGGTATTGAATCTTGTATTTTCGAGATATAGGATTTTTTTGAGGTCCATTACCTTTAGATCTTAGATAATTTTATTCCTTGAAAATAACTAGGTTTAATATTTATTATAATTAAATATTGAAATTCATTTTGTTTGCATTTAAAAATTCATACGAAAATCATTTCGCATCCAAAAATTCCAAAAAAATTACAGTGCATTCATTTCATCATAATTTGCATCTTGGCCAAGTTTCGTATTTTTCAGACATCGTTTGAGCATAATTGACATTTCAGTCCCTAAAATAGGCTGAAATTACATTTTGTGCCAAGTTTCGTATTTTTCAGACATCGTTTAAGCATAATTGACATTTCAGTCCCTAAAATAGGCTGAAATTACATTTTGCATCCTTTATTGCATTAAAAAAATTACAAAAAAAAGTGTGCCTCAAAAACGATGCACGGACTTTGAAAGACATAATTATAGGTTGTTTCTTTGCCTCCTTGTGTTCGACCTTGGGACTTGCCAAAGTAAAATAAACATAAAACCAAGTGAGTAAAAATTGAATAAATATTTGTGGCTATTTTCTTGACCAATTCTGATTGCCGCCTACAACGAAATGACAAATCATTAATTTTCACGCACGAATAAATAATACACATCTTTAACACAGCGGATTTTAGACTCGTCAGTGGGTGACTGTTTAGAGGTCTTTATGGAGGACTTTTCGGTCTATGGCGATGGGTTTGACGCTTGTCTTAACTGCCTAGATCGTGTTCTTATGCGTTGCACAGAGGTTCATCTTGTCTTGTCTTGGGAGAAGAGTCATTTCATGGTTAATCAAGGGACGGTGCTTGGTCATATAATCTCCAACAGGGGCATGGAGGTTGATTCGGCCAAGGTGGATATCATCAGGAAACTCAATCCACCGTCCAACTTATGGCAGTTACGGTCTTTTCTGGGGCATGTCAGTTTCTACCGATGTTTCATTAATGAATTCAGCAAGATTGCCCGACCGTTAACTGATCCACTGGTAAAAGACACCGAGTTCATTGTAGATGATAGGTGTCTTACGTCATTTGAGACTCTCAAGAGCTTAGTTGTTGAGGCTCCTATCCTTCAACCGCCTAATTGGTCTCTCCCATTCGAGATCTTGATGGATGCCTCCAATTTTGTCGTGGGGGTCATGCTAGGATAGAGGAGGGATGGAGTACCATTTGCCATTCACTATGCTAGCCGTACATTGGATGCCACACAGCGAAACTATAATGTCACAGAGAAAGAGATGCTAGCTGTAGTTTTTGCATTGAATAAATTCAGATCATATATTCTTGGATCCAAAGTGACTATCTTTACTAATCATACCGCCATCAGGTATCTCATGGCAAAGAAGGATGCCAAAGAGAGACTGACTAGATGGATCCTTCTACTCTAGGAGTTTGATATTTAGATTAAGGATAAACCTGGAGTCGAGAATGTGGTGGCGGATCATCTCTCTCATTTCGAAAATCTTGAGGGATCTGAGTAGACTAATCCCATTACAGAGACCTTCTCAGATGAGGCGATCCTTGCTATCACCTCACTCACATGGTACATTGACATTGTGAACTATCTTGTTGCCAAGAAAGTTCCACAAGGTTGGCCAAGATAATGACTTGAGACCTTCCTTGCGAAGGCCAAATCATACCACTGGGAGGATCACATCCTTTATCATGAAGGAGGGGATAGCGCCTGGCGTCGGTGCATTCCTCAGGAGGAGCACCACAACATCCTCACATACTGCCACAAGCTTGAGGCAGGAGGACATCATTATGGGAGGAGAAAAATACAGAAAGTGCTCCAATCCGGCCTATGGTGGCCTACCCTCTTCAAGGATTCTGATGAATTCATGAAGAGGTGTATAGACTGTTAGAGGATGGGCATTTGTAGACAACATGATATGATGCTGATGCAGCCCATTCACTTATGTGAGTTTTTTGATGCATGGGGCATCGATTTCATGGGTCCATTCCCTAAGAGTCAGGGGTTTGAGTACATTTTGTTGGCAGTTGATTATGTCAGTCGTTGGGTTGAGGCCATTCCTTCCTGAACTGTAGATGCTAAGACTATTTGCAAATTTTTGAGGAATAATATCATTTAACGGTTCAGGGTGCCTGGAGTATTGATATCTGACGGGGGTCTCATTTTATCAACGACAATGTAAAGGCCCTTGCTAACAAGTTCAACATATATCATAGAGTTGCTATCATCCTCATACCAATGGTCGTGCTGAAGTATCGAACAAGGAGATCAACAAGATACTGCAAAAGGTATTCTGCCCAGACCGAAAGGATTGGTCACAGCTTTTGGACTCGGTCTTGTAGGCATATCGAACTTCCTTCAAAACTCCTTTAGGTACATCTCCCTTTCGTCTCGTTTACGGCAAGCCATGCCATTTACCTGTTGAGATTAAGCATAAGTCACTATGGGCTGTCACTGAGATACTATTAGATCTAGAGAGTATAGGAGAATAAAGGAAGGCAGAATTGGCAGCCCTGGAGGAGCTCAGAGACACAACCTTTTCAAACGGCCTATAGTATAAGGAGCGAGTAAAGATATGGTATGATTCTTATATCAGCCATAAGCAGTTTGAGCCAGATCAAAGAGTATGGTTGTTTAATGTCAGGCTTAGACTATTTCTAGGGAAGTTGTAGAGTAACCGAAAGGGACCATACCTAGTCCGAAAGGTGCATGACAATGGTAGTATCGACATATCAAAGATGTCATCTGAGTCCACCTTTCGCGTTAACGATCAACGCCTCAAGCCATACCTAGATCATGATCCCCTGATTGTTGATGTAGCCCCGATTCATTTTGCATGAGATGTGGTCCTTGAATCACATCATTTGCATCTCATGCCTTCTTATCACTGTCTTCCACCTTGTATAGATCCAGATGTCCATATCATCTCATTCTTTAGTCTAACACCCCATCTGCATCTTGTGATTATGCTATACTTAGGGTGTACTTTACCCTATGTATGGGGGAGTGTCAGATTTTTTATTATTCTTTTGATTATTTTTACCTCTGTTTTGCTGCCTATTCTTAGGGATATTTTACCCTAAGTATAGGGGAGGTAGACCCCGTACATTCTCTCACACGGTTTTCCCTTTTTGTACAGTCTGCTATACTTAGGATTACATGATCCTAAGTATAGGGGGAATCACCGAGCTCTATTATTTCTATTATTTTATTCGTCCTTGTAGTATATCCTTTCTTTTCACTTCCCTATACTAAGCATGAGTTATGTCTTTGTCATCGCTCTTTAATCACTTTGAGGACATCGTTTGAGCTAAGTATAGGGGGATATTGTATATATTACATATATACTTTATCCATAACTCGTACTTTGTTTGAGTGTGTTAATAAATAAAATGGATAAAAACCACTTAGTAAAAATCACAAAAATTTCGAAATTTTTCTTGTACAAAAAATTTCTCTTGCGCATACATAGCTATTTATAAAAACTATTTTTGTACAAAAGTTTGTAAAAATGTTTTGCGTGTAAAAAGTTTGTAAATACTTTTGTATCAAAACTATGTATATAGTACAATATTTTTGTAAAATGTTTGAAAAATAAAAGTTTGCAAAAATCCCTGTGTAAATGTTTGTAAAAATCCCCGTAAATAGTTTGCAAAACTTCTGCATTCAGGCATGCATTCAATATTTTAATAAATTTTGCACATTTTCAAAAACTTTGTATTAAAAGATTTTTGTACATTCTTCTGAATCATAGTTTACTTTTAAATTAGTTTGGAATTAAATTGGAAAATGGAGCTTGGTTAAGACCTTAATCCACCTAACTCTCAGAGGAACCTTATAGGATTTGGGGTTAAGACTTTTCATGTCCATTATTGACTTAATCCTTTGAGTCCACTAGGCTATGTTTACATGTCATCTTGATGAGCCTAAGTAGAACATTTAACAATGCACACATGACTCTCAAAGGTAATGGCTTTACTTGGACCAGCAGTTTACACTCAGCTCCATACGGATGAGGTGGTGAGAAGGTAGTTTTCCTTGGCTTGGGGTAGCATACGACGGTAGTACTTCTAGGCAGGCAGAGCCTCTCATCTTCCTTTAGGGAGGAAAGTGCGCCTCAACTTGGTTTGACAGTGTCGAGGTTTAAAGACAGGAGTTGTGGGTTGCAATAATGCTTCAAAAGAGGGAAAATCTACTGGCTCAAGAATAAAACGTCCTCATGTATATATGCTGCACCATTTAGATATGTTGTACATATCCACATAAAAAAAGTGCAAAATAAAGAAAAACTCCAAAAAGATGGCGGGCTTGATAGAAAATGAAATGCCCGCCGGAGTGTATATAGCCAAATAAAGCAAAGCTTATGTTACACCTTCTCATCTCATGAAGCTTGTAGTGGGAGACTTAGCTACACTAGTTGGGCTCCCAGGGATACGTGGCTACACTGGCCACGGTCCATTCTGTTCTTTCCCCCTCTTCTTGAGTCGGTTGAACTTTAACTTAGAAGGGAATACCTCGCTCCTCGAGGAAAGAGTTGCTAGACTGGGGAACTAGAGTTACTTTGCTGAGGGAGGCTGTTGCCTTGTCATTTTTGAGGTGGGGAGCTACATATCAGTTACACCGTATAAAAAAGATTTATGGTCATTAGAGTGTGTGTCGATTTGTTCTGATCTGGATTGTCGAGGAGTCTTGACCATAGATTGGTGGAACATAGAGGTTGTTGAGTCTTAAACCTAGGTCCAAATAAGGTTCCGACAAGCTAATAATCCAAAGGTCTCACTGAGCTCCATACTTCAATTTAATGAAGACAAGTTTAATAATCAACCTTGATCCTCCTTTTTATTTTCTTCTCTTTTTCACTTCTTTTTCAAATAAGTGTTTGCTAAGGGACTGGCAAAGGTAAAGTATACAGGGGTGATGAATATCTGATTCTCACTCTTTATTCTTTTATTTTAGCTATTTATCTTGGCAAATCATCATGTACATAGGTGTAAATACAATAAGTTAGCATTCAACATGCATGTGTTAACATTGTATAATTAGCATGTATTTGTGCAAAAATAAAAGAATAAATGAAAAGAAAAAGGAAGGGGGTATTTAGAATAAATACAGAGTGACCTGAACCCCAAGAGAAGGTCAAGCCATAACCTGATCGCCAAAGAAAATAAGTAGAGAGAGATAGGGCCTACCCTATGTTGTACATATCACCTATATTTGTAAATAATTATTTTGATAAAATAAAATTAAAAATATTATCATTACCTCCTTGTATTTATTTTTAAAATAAAATAAAATTTAGAAAAATAAAAATAAAATCCTTTCTCATTTATACAAAATACATGTATATATGTCTCTCTCCATATTTATTCCATACATGTAGATAGATCAAAAAATTTAAAAATTATTTTGTAGCCCTAAAAACATTTTGAAAAGAAATAAAATACAAAATTGGGGTATTTGTGTAAAAATAATAAAATAAAAATAATTATGCAAAATACATAGGTATATTATACTTATATATATAACACTATATACTATATATACAATAATTTACTTTTCATAAAAATAATTAAAAATCACAGAAAAATAGTTTGAAAAATAATAAACATTTTTTTCTCTGAAAAATTTTTGATTAAAAATCACTTACTATTTTTTATTTATTTTGTAAATATTTTGTAATTCTTTTTTTCTGATTGGTCGAGACCGGGTGTTGACCTCCGGCCAATGCCCTCTTCTAGGGCAGACCCGACCTAACTTCTCTCGCTATAGTGGTTTCTCCCATTTTTCCCGGTCGGGTCTTGCCTCTTCTCGACCAAATTCTTTGGCTTGATCTTTCTCCTAGGATCCATCACCTTCGCGGATCACCTAGGTAGGCACGGATCTTCCTAGGTTTGTGCACTCTCATCCGATCTTCTCACCCTCCTAGGAAGCCTATAAATTGTCTCCTTCACTTACCCAGCACCGTATCTCGTGCCTCACCCCTTCTTCCACCCCTAGATACCTTTGGTTGAGTGACAACTGTCGGAGGACTTCTTTGGATCGAAGCTTGGTAGTGTATTCACGCAGCTCAGCTACATGGCTGGCAAGTGCCATCGCATTTAGCCTCCTGGCCTTCCACAGCTTGGTCGAGGCCACAGCCCCGATTTCCACCATCACCTGAAGCTCAAGAGCTCTCCCATATCTTCAGGTATCCTTCATATCCCCTCCAGTTTCTTGTTCGCTTCGATTTTGTATTCCACCTTCGCCGCACGCTCACTTGCTCTTACCAGCTGGTCGGAGCCCTGTTCTCTACACCCATCCATTCCGATCGAACCTACACATCACCCTCCATCTTGCACTGTAGCCTGATCATCCTTAGGCTCGTCCCTTAGGTCGAGATTAAGGCTCAGATATCCTCCTACCATCTTTGTCAGAGATCGACCACCATTCCCCCATGCTTCCCCCTTCCTTATCAAGCAATAATCCAATCGGAGCAAAGCCTTCGAGTCACACTCCCCTTTGCAGGTCATTTCGCACGCAAGGAACCACTTCTGAGCAGGCGGAGTACCTTTAGGTGACCAGCCATCGCTGCCACCATATGACCATTGTCAGCTCCATCAGATGCCCCATCCTGACGCATCGCGACTCCACGAAGCTGGTGGACCTCCTTGCTTTTCAATCGGGCCACTGGATCTCCTCTGCTACTCGATCGAAGTCCGACAGGGAGGTATTCTTCCAACGTCCTTCTAAGCCATTCGATTGTCCCCCTCGCTCCAAACGTCATCAGAGCCAATCGATAGAATGCTGCAACAACCGTTGGATCAGATATGACAGGTTAGATCCTGGCGTACGTCCCCAACATACCCTAAACCGGCCGATCTGCCCGCCAGTGATCAAGACCATACGCCATCGCCGCATCACAACCCGCCACGTGCCCTCACGTGTTCCGCATGCGTCTTGCGAAGAGTATTTTGCTTTATCTATCATGTGCTTTTCATGCTTTACTCGATAGTTTTGTAAATAAAGTTGTAGTTTAGAACTTTTGCATATGGACCCTTGCTATTTTCTACATTTGCACTTTAGTCATGTTTGACTGAACTCACGTGTTGTCTCAAGTGTATAGCTGGTGTATTTGCATGATGGTACCCCCGTGCTTTTTACTTTTATGATTTGAATAGAGGTTTTCGTATATTTGCAGTTATACCCATGTGTGTATGAGTATTTAGCATGTGTGCTTTTAAGTGGATAAATTGCAGGATTGGCCTTAAGATTATTACATTTGTTATATTTTGGCCCTGAAAGTTTCACATAATTGCAAGTAGGTCTTTGTTTTCTATGTGCTTTGTTTTAAATCTAATAATTATTAAATTAACTCCAGAAAGTCTATAAAAATTACAATTAGCTCCAAATAACACGTAATATTTATGATAATTTTTGTGAATTAATTTAATTTTATTTGATATTTTCTAAAAATAAAAAACACTTAAAAACTATTCTTTCTATTTTCTAAAATACCAAAAAAATATAAAAATGTCTTAAAATTTCCATACAAATTTCTGTGTGCTTGTCTTTGTGTATTTTCATTCTAGACCTCTTTTTCTTGCATTATCTCCTATGAAAATCCTAAAAATTTCAAAAGACCCAAAAACTCATAAAAATCATTAAGACTTCCAAATAATTCAAAAAAAAATGGATTTCAGTTGTTGTTTGTAGCAAATTTTTCACTTCGTCATAAAATTCCTATCCAGGACATTAGGACACTTTAAGTATTTTTAACTTGTAATTTTGTCCTGGCTGTGCATTTTTTCCTTGTTTATCCTTGTTTGATTTTTATAAAATCGTATAAAAATTTGAAAAACCCCATAAAATCACCAAAAACTTCTAAATATTTTAAAACATAAAAACATTTTTATTTCTAATGTTTGAGCATTTTTAGTCTTAATAAAAATTGTTGAAACTAGTTTTTGGCCTTTCGTGCTTGTTTGTTTTCTTATTTTAAAAAACATAAAAAATTTGCAAATTAAAAACCACAAAAATATGTTTTTATTCATCTAATTTCCGACTACTTCGTACATTTTCGTGCTCCTTGTGTTCGACCATGGTCGCTATACCAGGTTAAATAAATAGCGGAGACCACTAACATTATGTTGTGTGCTTTAATTGATTTATCTGGGCGGTTCTCTTATTTTCTTGTTGAGTCTGATTGGTTGATTGGGGTCACAATGACCGTGATTATTTTTAGGAGTTAACCCTAGTCGGTCAGTTACTCATTAGTGCATACTCGATCTACTTTATGCATTTGCTCCTTTTTCTTACATATCTTGACTTAACCATCGTGATCTCTCGATCCCCGTCTTTTATTTCGGAGATGGCTAACTTGAATTATTTTTATCCAGACTTTGAAAATCCTTCTTACTCTCTAGTCGGTCCATCTCCATTTTATTAGAAGAACTTTTCTCTTGATTTTCCTTTTTGTACGTATTCGCCTCATCCATAGTTTGAAGCATCAGATTTTGATTTTTACATACCACCATCATCACATTTCCCACCATCTCACCCACCCAAGACTAAGCTATTAGAGCCACCTCTCACGGACACCACTCTTGAGTACATGACCTAGGTAGTAGAGCAAATAAAATAGAGGATAGGTTACCTCAAAAACCCATAAATGCCCTATTTAAAAGTATCAGATTGTTGTAGTCAGGCAATTAACAGATCAATCAAAAACCGTTAATTAATTAATCGATTAATGTGAGCGGTCTATTTATATTTTTAAATGGGCAAACCCAAGATCGAACTCAAGGAGGCCACTGTCTCCTTAGGTTGCTTATTAGGTGATCTAGAAGCTATATTTTCAAGGAAGTATTTTTTTGGTATTTTTATGCAATTTTGGCAAAGTTCAGGGGTTAAACTATAAACTCCAATAAAATGAACTCCAAACTCAATGAACTTAACCAAAATGTGTATGAATGCAAGCTACTCTATTTTTTTTAATTTTCAGATGTAATATGAATTCATTATGAATTAAACAAGAATGCATGGTGATTTCAAGAAATAATTTTAATAAATATCAAACACCAATATTTTTCAGATGTTAAATTATCCTATATAGGTATACATGAGAGGTATCGAGGACAATTTTAAATTCCTTAAAATACTAAGTGTGGAACTAATAATTAATCAACTACTCAAAATCATCAACTATTTTATCGTAGCCTCAATATGCGTACAAAAAAGATGATTTTTGGATACAATGTAAAACATCCTAAAATCTACCTACTCTGAATTTTTGAGAATTTTTGGATTAGCAGATGATTTATCAAAAATTAAAGTTCTCACAGTGGGCAAAATATGCAATTTTCCACTTAAGGACTTATATTAAATCAATCACATAGCACAAAAATTCAATTAAATATCCACAAGATAGAGAATTAGTTGATCTACAATATGAAAATTTTAGAAATGAAAATTAATGGTAAATGATAGTTTAAAATGGAACTCAAATGTAGGGATCTATTTACAAATTACATAAATGAATAAACTGAAATAAACATGGAAAATGACTAAAATGCAAATACCTATAACTGCATGGGTATTTATGCAAATGTGTTAGGTTTGCATGTGAGTCGCATGTGACGGTGATGTCAACGAGGTGGAGGGGCTGCTTCGCAAATTCTCCACATGTGCACCTGCACCTCACGTGCCATAGGAGGCAGGGGCCTTCTTGGGATTTGCCAGATCTTTGGGGGTATGGATGCAATTTACCTATGCTCTCGCTCAGCACGTGAGGAGGGGATGAGAATAAAGGGTGGGTCGCCCGAGGTAGCGGGGGAGCTTCGGCGGAGTGCGAGCTCGATGGAGATGTAGAGCAGGGCAATGGCGAGGCGATGTACAGGCCAGTGGAGACAGAGCTCCCAGAGGCAGTGCGGGCTAGTGGCCAGGGAGTCGAGGCAAGGTAGAGGTCGAGCGTCTACTACGACAGAGGGGCTGATGGGCAGAGGGCGTGCAGACCAAGGAGATCAAGGCGGGCAACTAGCCTCATGTGATGTGGCGGGTATGGGGGATTAGGCGTAGACTCGGGTCAGATATGGAGGATCAGATCTATTCGGAATTGTGTGCCGAGTTCCTCCCCATCCTCCTCATGCGACAGAGGCTTGGAAGAGCTGCGGTGAGCATGTTGTAGCTCAGTCGGGTTTGAGTAGTGGTCCAAGAGTCAAAGTAGCTTCCTCAATCGATGGTGAAGAAGACCAAGGTGGGGGTGATGTGATGCACCTCCTAGAGTGTCTGATCGAGGGCTGCTTATTAGAGGCACTGAATCTCCTGCCCCACATCCGACCAATGAGGATCATGTAGTCTTAGTAGAATACACTTAACCATGACGAGTCTTGTGGGACACAAAATGGGGTCTCTTTGGAGGTGGAGGAATCAATCCCTAATTGGTTCAACATTGATTTGCAAGGGGTGTGAGAGATCAAGCGGTGAGGTCAACAGAAAAGCGGAGAGAGAAGGAGTATTTATGTGCAAGAATCGGAGTAGTGCAATGAAGGTGCAGACGCAGTCGGAATGGATTGAAGAAGATGGCATGCATTATAATTTATGATGAAAATGCATGGAAGAGCAGGAAGGGATCACCTGGAGGAGAGCGTGTCAATTGAAGGCAATGTAATGGGCCTGGGGAGAGAGGTAGGAGGCTCCTGGTCCTTTCTCAAAGTAGTGGCGAGTTGCTGAGCTCGAGCAGCTCGAAGCGGGAGTTGCAACATGACGAAAGATCACTGTGGATCACAACGGAGGAAACCTGTCGTTGCTCGATTCACAACTAAATCTTTGTCACAGATCAAGAGATTAGATCTCGAGGCTCTCTCGTGTAAAGGCAAATAGAATTGATGGGAGGAGTCGAGAGTTTTTTTATGTTGAGCCGTTAGGGCTCAGTCGAGGATGGTGGCGGCTGTTGGAATTCTTGGGTGGAGTCGACATGGGGAGCAGGTTGTACGAGAGGTGGTTGGGTGAGAGGAAGAAGTTGAGGTGGATGGGGGAAGATCGATGGTTGCACACGGGATCGTGGGCGAGGTGCATGGATGGGAGGAGGAGAAAGAGGGTGTGGGTCATGCAGGCGTGAAGGGGAAGAGGGAGCGTGCAGTGGAGGTGGGGGAGCGCGCAGTGGAGGTGGACGGTTGCTGGTGCGGAATCGCCACGTTAGGCTAGCTACGGTGGTGCGAGTCACCCACGAGAGAGGGAGGAGAAGGGGGTTGCGCCCTCACGTGCATTGCACGTGATGAGGTAGTGAGTGGGGAAATAATTAAATTAAATGAGTACTAGAATAAGATAAATAATAATTAATGTAAATAAAATAAATAAAAAATCACCAAATTAAATATAAATAATAATAATAAATAAAAATTGAAATAATAAATAATAAAATAAATGAAAATTAAAATATTAAATAATAAAATAAAAAATAAAAAAGGGTGACATGTGGCGGTTCCAAGAGATGCCACATGTCGCTCCCAAAAAATCAAAAATTAAATCTAAAGAAAAATTAAAAAGAAACAACAAAGGAGGTCAAATCAAAAAGTAGTCAACATGAAGGTTGATTGTCTCGATAAGATCTACAACTTTTGTGAAGGACTCAAAACCAAAAAAATCATTTGTACAAAAGTTATGTTTAGGTAGAATCTTATAGGTATAAAATGCCGCATTATTATGCTTTGTCATTTTTTAAAAAGATAAAAATAAAAATGGAATTAAAAAAATGAAATAAATATTTACGCTTTAATCTCTTAATTAATTTTTAATAATTAAAATAAATAAAGAAATAAAATAAGTAAGTAAAAGGGGACATATGTACAATATACAATAGGGGCCCAAAACCCAAGTTTTACATACGAACTCTGATTCCTTTGAATTTGGTATTGTTTTGAATGTAATTCAACGTACATTAATTCAAAAGTGAGTAGGGGTCCATAGGAGATTGTACGAGAGAGGTTTTTACATTTGAAGGCTCTTGGTCTCAAACTAGGGTTTGGGTTTTATTGGTCAATTTTAGAAATTAGTATTTTTTTGATATTTTTCTTTATTAGTGTTAGTAATATATATATTATAGAGTTGATTTTATTCAATTCTAAGTTAATGAAAAATAGATTATAATAGAGGAAATGTGATAATATACATGTGATATTTACAAGAGAATTTGGCTTCTTATTTAATGCAAATATGCATGCCAAAATGCAGAACTTAACTCTAAGTACATGAATGAGAATAATGCAAAATAAAGGAAGAAATGCAGCTAATTACTGAGGAACGATGCTTTATTTTCAATTTTTAGTGCGATAAATCACATATTCACCAACCCCCTATACTTAAACCTTGCTCGTCCTCGAGCAACTAAAATTAGATGCAAAAGGTGAAATGATTTCGGTTTCCATACCAAGGTCATGAACAAAAGGTGAAAATGAAGCTCGACTCTACCTTTGGATTAATAATGTGGCAAAACCTTATTGGGAATTGAGTTTAAGACCTAACAGTCTTTAAGTTCCATAAGTCTCTATTCAGGTCGCCTCAACAGTCAAGTCAGAACAAATCATCATACGCAAATTCTGATAACTATGAATCTTACTTGTACTGTGTAAGTGAAATATAGCTCTATACATCAGAAATGGCAAAGAAACAACCTCCTCTAGCAAGGTAGCCCTAATTCCCTAAGCTAGCAACTCTTTCCTCGAGGAGCGGGGTATTCCCTTCTAAGTTCAAGTGCAACCAGCTCAAGAAGAAAGGGTAGAGAAGAGAATGGATTGCGATTAGTGTAGTCACATATCCGTGGAGATTGACTAGTGTAGTCAAGTCTCTGATGAAACTCAGTTTCATCATCTTAATTTCACATTATTAACCCCCTTGCTTAAAAATATGTCAATAAAACCCTGATAATGTCATGTAATTATCAGAGTCTCTATTAAATTAAAAACCACAAAAATTTGTGGTATTTTTAGACTTAAAAATACCTTCAAAAATATTTCGGGCCTTTGTTTGATTTCATCTCCAGTTTTGGTCAACATGAAACTTGTAGATCTCATCAAGGTCTACAACTTTCATGTGTTGAGTTTTCCCAAATTCGACCAACTCAACCCCCAAAAATCAAAAATACCCTCCCAATAATCTGATTGGGCCACGTCGCCCATTCTGGGGCGCCACGTGGCCCGCTCCTTCTTGCAGCATCCGCCCGCATTCCTAGCCGTTGGATCTCCTTCATATCCAATGGTTCCTCCTTCACCACGCGCGCCTCAATTCTCAGCCATTTGATCATACCCCTGGGATCATCCAGGCCATCTGTTAGCGCCACACCCACAGCTTGCCATGTGGCATGCTGCACGTCGTCCGATCGCGCCCCCAGCCTCATCATCCACACCGTTCACTTCTTCTTTGAATCCCAACCGCCCGATCAAAGCCATAATCCAATCGCTCCCGTTCTTTAGCGCCTCGCTCTTGATCCGACACGTGGCGTGAGCGCAGCCCTTTGATCATGCCGCCTCCGATTTAATCTGCGCCACTCCTCCACGCCCAAATGTCCGCCGTTGGATCTCCAGATCCAACGGCTAGCGGTCATCGTCAACCTCCTGCAGCTCCTCTCGGCCATGTTCGCCACCTCGCAAAGACTCCGCCCCCTTTCCTTTTTCTCCGCCACTCCAGTCGACCTCTTCCTTCACCAACCGCCTCTAGGTCTTCCCCAGTCATCCACCACCTTCGCCAGCATCTCCACTACCCTCGAGAGCCTCTCCAGACAATCCACAACTCCCTCAAATCCACGTCGACCACCACCAAAACCGCTGGTGTCTTCTTCAAATACGCCGCCTACCTCACCGTTACACCTCGTCCACCTTTACGCGAGGGTTCGCCCAGCCCTCCTCCGTCTCCCTGTGACAGGGGGAGGCGGAGGATCAAGTGACGATGACGAAGTCCCTCCGGTGAGACCCTCCGCCACATACGGCGGAGTTGCGGCGCCTAGCGACCGCCCGAGCTCGCTGGGACGGTCGCCCAACACGTGCGAAGACCCCGAGCTCCTCTCGGAGATCAAGCAAAGGCCACTTCCTCCGCCCAATCACCGGTAGGTTCTCCTCTTTCTCTTTTTGCATTTTCTTCCTCTTTTACTTATTTAATTAGGATTCTTCAGCAACTTTCGACCCCCATTAATCGCCTCCCGATCTCCAACTCACACTCCCCCGTCACACGTTGCCTTCCGATCACCCTCTCTCTCTTCCATACCTTCCATCTCCTCCGACCAACCTCCTCCGCCCTCGCGGCGGAGGAGCTCCGAGCTCCCCACATTCTCTGCCCCCTATGAGCTTACATCCCACTCACGCACGCACAAGTATATGCTCGCTTCGGCTATTGGCCTAACCATGCAGGATTTCAAAAGCACCAATGAACGGAGCTTCGCCGGAGTAAATTTTGTCAAACTCGCAAGCGTCATCAGATTGTCGATCTGCTGAGCAAAGGTGCCCAACGTCTTCGTCGAGCTTCCCTCTTCAACGACACCAGTCCATGAAGCTTCGGGGAGGACGCCAACAGCCGAGGGAGAGCGGCGGAGCTGGAGCTCCCTCGCTGGAGCTCCAAACTCGCCGCCAGCCTTCGGTAGAGGAGAAAGCACAGGGGCCATACGATCTCTGGGATCGGATGGTTTAGGAGCAGCCACGCAATCGACATCGTTCATGGAGCCGGCGCCATTGGATCCTCGTCATCCAACGGTTCAGAAACGACCACGTCAACGAGTCCAGAAGGCCTTGGATCATCTTGATCCATCAGCTTCCATCAGGCCATGTGGCATCACCAGAGCTGCACCGAGCCTCCAGGCTTGGATGCTCCCGAGCCTCTACAACCCTGCATCGAGCCTCTACAAGCCTGCATCGAGCCCAAGCCTAACGTCCAAGCCAAGCCGAACCTCTGCCGAACCTCAATCTGCTTCCGAGCCTGGACTAGCACGTGCAAGGCACGTGCTTTCTGGGAAAATTACGCAGAGGCCCACGAAATTCTTCAAAATTGCAATCAGGTCCTGAAGCACGTGAAGCACCTGCGTGCTTGGGACATTTTGCATGTCAACCCTCGTGGGTTTTAATAATTGCAAAATTACCCCCGCGTGTATGGTTTAATTACAGGGAAGGCCCTGCAATTTATTTTTATTACATTTTAGCCCCTCCCAGGGACCTGTTTGTGGTTATCATTTCATGTTTCCTTTCATTTATCCCCTTATCTTCATTGTTGCATAACTTGAGCATCATGTTTCCGTTTCAGTTGATTTCAGTTTCTTTTGAGAGCTTGTTCGATGTACTTTTTAATGGCATGGTTAATCTTTCATCTTAGAGACTTAAATTTTAATGAAATATTATGTTAGCTAAGTGGCTCTTATTATGTACTCATGCCTTGTTCACTTTGTCGATCAGTTCTGACACTTCAAATAAAGCTGAAATTGACTCTTATTAACTTGCTCATCATATTTACTCTGACTTAGGGTATATTTCATCACTTTGCATGTCCATTTATTCGCATGATAAAAATTGATAAAAAAAATGCATATTTATTTTTAATGCATTGTTTTTCATTGTCTCACTTCATGCATGCTTTGACCTATATGCCTTTAACTCAACACTTAGTTAAATAAATAGAAATCCGATTAATACGATAGAGGCTCATGTCCCTGAGTTCGACCTTGGTATCTTACCAAGTAAAATAAATCACGACCATCTCATTCTTATTTGAAATATATCAATAAGATGCTTTTTAATGAGCCCGAATTGGCCCGACTGCTACGACAACTCCAAGTCCTAATTTCGCACTCTTAAAGGGCTGATTTTGCGGTTAATCAAATGGCGTCGTTGCCGGGGACAAGGCTTATTTCTTTTATTATTTGGAATTTTGTTTATTTAATTTCGTGTTTCTTTTATAGGTCAATTTGTTCATCCATTTTTGCATTCAAAAATTTTCTTTCTTATTTTGATCTCTAACCATTGTTTTTTTTGTGGCAGGGCCCTTGATGGATCAAGGAGGCGAGGAGCAGGACGCTTCCCGCTGCGAGGAGCCACAAAACATACATGGAGCAAATAAGAAGAAAAAAATATGTGTCTCGCATTTTATTTTTGCATGTAATAATTCATCTTTTACAGCGGTCTTCGATCGAAGGCTTGCGGTTGTAATCGAACGATCATGGTTGTGTAGGGATCGTCCCCACTTGAGTGTCGACCTAGGACCAGGCACGCGGCTCTTTGAGCGGTTTGTATTTTCCATATTTTTATGTGCTTGATCGTAGGTAGGACACACTAAATTATATATGCACATAATCTCGCATCACTTAGCTAAAATTAATGAAAATCAATCACTACTAATAGATGCATGATTAGGTGCGGCTTTTTCGACTTGCATACATGTTGAATTTGGTTTTCAAAACGGCCCCAGTTTTTCACAGATTTATCGTCAAATCACTGCATGATTTCTCGCTTAGCTTAGATCGCGGTTTTTATCGAATACATGTTTTTCTCGGCTTTCATTTCCTAGCTTGATCACCTAGGATTAATGGAAAATGGAATGAATGGTAGACGATGATTTCTTGATTTTTGTGCTAACCATAATTCAGTGATAACCTAAAATAAAATTGGGACTGTTAATTGCAAGTCAAACATAAAATGGAGTTAAACTTTGGTTTTGGGAGAGCAACACCCGCGCATACGCCTTGATTTTCACTTCACATTTTCTTCGCGTAAATATCTAATGTTTTATCACCAATAAAACCGACAAGATAATCAACCAACTTCGGTTGGTTTCATGTGTGAGTTGGTGAAATTGAGGGTGTTGCTTGATTGATTGAGCCATGTTTGCTACACTTCCCAAATCCTTAGTCACTCCATTGATCTCCGCAGATTCAAAACCGCTCACTTGTAGATCCACCCCTCTTCTTCGTTCACCTTGGGTCCCTCCCAACATCAATTTCTATCTTTGTACTTAGGCTAATCTCTGCCTAAGTATAGGGGGGACCCGAGTCCCCGTGATTTTTCTCTACTCATCTTTTCTTACCTTTATACTTAGGTTATTTCTAACCTAAGTATAGGGGGAGCCCCTCTTAGCTCCCGTATATTTCGCTATACTTAAATGGACCTATGTACTTGTAACATCTAGTGCTATGAGGACATAGCAAAGTTTAAGTATAGAGGGGTATACCGTATATTCCGTATATTTACTTTAGCTATAAATTGAAAATTTTGAAAAATTTAAAACTTTTTGGCTAAGGTAAAAAAATCTTTGTACTAAGAGAACTCAAATGATTTCGCGGCTTTTCGATATTATGTTACGCTATTTTTTATAAAAATATTTTCAAAAATGATTTTTCCTTGTTTTGAAAAATTCTTTTGAAAATGTTTTGAAAAACTTTTTATTTGTGTGACATGGTTTTGAAAATTCGCCATCTCTTTTCAAGGAAAGTTGAGTTTAACTCGTGTTTTAGCCTTTATTAAAATCCATAAAAATGAGAAAAACGCAAAACCCTTTAGGAGTCGTTAGTGACTACTAAGCCCAATTAAGTAAGCTGCATTCAGTGAGGGTTCGCCCTTAGCAGATTGGATGGTTTAGAGGACATCGCGCGAGGCCCCGTCCTCAAGCAACGGGCTTCGGCCTGTACTTACATCCATACTGGCTGAATTGCAGATGCTCAATTGAGTTTAGGCAGTTCTAATATCTCTTGAAGTTCAAAAAAAAAATCTTGTTTTTGAATGAAGAAGTTGGATTAATCCTCTACACCTACACTTCCACCCAGGATCTGAAATGATCAAGGAGACTTAGCTTGATGAGGTCTTTGAGATTTGCGGTAAACCAGCCTTACCCATTAGGGTCATAGACTTAATCGTCCACATTCCCCTAGGTTTCTAGATTTGCATGCTATATTCCATGCTTAATCTCAGACATAAAGAATATGATCAGCACATCACATGCACGATTGCGGTTTTTGATGAGATGAGTTGATTTTTCACTCGAGGAATTGGGATGAGGAAGTCAAGTTTGGATTTGATCTAATGATGTTCGCGGATGGGATAAAATCTTTGGAGGCTTCATGAAACCTGAGTGTCAGCAATATTAGCCAGTATGAGAACTTGGTTCTTATACTAATCTCTTGACATTGACCTAAGTGCCAGGGTGTGAAATAAATAAAAAAATGTTGATCAGTGTGCGCCAACTCTTGGTAAAAGCAGTGGAGCTAGCCACAAATTATACAAGTCAATGAAATTCAAAGAAAAGCTCTCATTCCACAAAGTCAAATATCAAAGAGCTTCCACCAAAGGAGAGCGCTCCCAAACTTTTCAAAGTGTCCACTTGGACCACCGCTATTAGGAGGTGCTTTATATTTTTTTAATAGTAGTAATATATTTAATAAAGATCCTCTTACTAGAAATCAAGGAATCGGGCTTGCACCAAAAAAGGGCTCTGCATCGTAAATGCTACAAGTCTGGGTGTCGAAGGTACGATAGGTACTCAAAAAAGACACACCCCAGTATACTCCCAGGAAAACAAGTGCAGACGGCTCCAACTTCTCTTGACGGACGCACTGATCAACACCAAAAAAATGTGCTGCGTAAAAGGCACTAGAGAGAATCCTTGTTCCAATGAGAGGGAGAGAAGAAATGACACAACCCCATGACCTCCATTTCTGGCCTGCCATCTACATTTTCTAAGTCTGACAACTAAAGAGACGGTGGACTGAATGCAAGATTTGATTTATTCCCTAGTGTTGAGGATTGGGTCCTTAGGAGATTTTCTCGGACTAAGACTTTGGGTGAAGATTTGACTCTACTCTCGAAATTGCAGTCAACACTAAACTTCATATCCTTTAGCTTATATGTACATCAGAGAGAGTCTGGAGAAGTAGAGGAATTGGATGCATCTTGATTAAGGCTGGGATGAACTCTAGAATTTTGGATCTCTAAAGTCGAGTCAACTTGATCATATTGGATCCTGTATTCACATGCACAAGGGGGTTAATCCAACTTAGTCATTCTCTTTGATGCTCGAGGACGAGCATAGTTTAAGTATAGGGGGTGATGAAACTCAGTTTCATCATCTTAATTTCTCATTATTAACCCCCTTGCTTAAAAATATGTCAATAAAACCCTGATAATTTCCTGTAATTATCAAGGTCTCTATTAAATTTAAAACCACAAAAAAATTGCAAAACAAAAATTCGTGGTATTTTTAGACTTAAAAATACCTTCAAAAATATTTCGGGCCTTTGTTTGATTTCATCTCCAGTTTTGGTCAACATGAAACTTGTAGATCTCGTCAAGATCTACAACTTTCATGTTTTGAGTTTTCTCAAATTCGGCGAATTCAACCCCCAAAAATCAAAAAATACCCTCCCAATAATCTGATTGGGCCACGTGGCCCATTCTGGGGGCTCCACGTGGCCCGCTCCTTCTTGCAGCATCCGCCCGCATTCCTAGCCGTTCGATCTCCTTCATATCCAACGGTTCCTCCTTCGCCACGCGTACCTCAATTCTCAGCCATTTGATCATACCCATGGGATCATCCAGGACATCTGTTAGCGCCGCACCCATAGCTTGCCACGGGGTGTGCTGCACATCGTCCGATCGCGCCCCCAGCCTCATCATCCACACCGTTCACTTCTTCTTTGAATCCCAACCGCCCGATCAAAGCCAATATCCAATCGCTCCCGTTCTTTAGCACCTCGCTCTCGATCCGACACGTGGCGTGAACGTAGCCCTTTATCATGCCGCCCCCGATTTAATCTGCGCCACTCCTCCGCGCCCAAATGTCCGCCGTTAGATCTCCAGATCCAACGGCCAGCGGTCATCGTCAACCTCCTGCAGCTCCTCTCGGCCACGTTCGCCACCTCGCATAGACTCTGCCCCCTTTCCTTTTTCTCCGCCACTCCAGTCGACCTCTTCCTTCGCCAACCGCCTCTAGGTCTTCCCCAGTCATCCACCACCTTCGCCAGCATCTCCACTACCCTCGAGAGCCTCTCCAGTCAACCCACAACTCCCTCAAAACCCACGTCGACCACCACCAAAACCGTCGGTGTCTTCTTCAAATACGCTGCCTACCTCACCGTTACACCTCGTCCACCTTTACGCGAGGGTTCGCCCAGCCCTCCTCCGTCTCCCTGTGATAGGGGGAGGCGGAGGATCGAGCGACGACGACGAAGTCCCTCCGGTGAGACCCTCCGCCACACACGGTGGAGTTGCGGCGCCTAGCGACCGCCCGAGCTCGCTGGGACGGCCGCCCAGCACGTGCGAAGACCCCGAGCTCCTCTCGGAGCTCAAACAAAGGCCACTTCCTCCGCCCGATCACCGGTAAGTTCTCCTCTTTCTCTTTCTGCATTTTCTTCCTCTTTTACTTATTTAATTAGGATTCTTCGGCAACTTTCGACCCCCATTAATCGCCTCCCAATCTCCAACTCACACTCCCTCGTCACGCATTGCCTTCTGATCACCCTCTCTCTCTCTTCCATACCTTCCATCTCCTCCGACCCACCTCCTCCGCCCTCGCGGCGGAGGAGCTCCGAGCTCCCCACATTCTCCGCCCCCTATGAGCTTACATCCCACTCACGCACGCACAAGTATATGCTCGCTTCAGCTATTGGCCTAACCATGCAGGATTTCAAAAGCACCAATGAACAGAGCTTCGTCGGAGTAAATTTTGTCAAACTCGCAAGCGTCAACAGAACGCCGATCTGTTGAGCAAAGGCGCCCAACGTCTTCGCCGAGCTTCCCTCTTCAACGACACCAGTCCATGAAGCTTCGGGGAGGACGCCAACAGCCGAGGGAGAGCGGCGGAGCTGGAGCTCCCTCGCCGGAGCTCCAAACTCGCCGCCAGCCTTCGATAGAGTAGAAAGCACAGGGGCCATACGATCTCTGGGATCGGATGGTTTAGGAGAAGCCACGTAATCGACATCGTTCATGGAGCCAGCACCGTTGGATCCTCGTCATCCAACGGTTCAGAAACGACCACGTCAACGAGTCCAGAAGCCCTTGGATCATCTTGATCCATCGGCTTCCATCAGGCCACGTGGCATCACCAGAGCTGCACCGAGCCTACGCATCCGAGCCTACAGGCTTGGATGCTCCCGAGCCTCTACAAGCATGCATCGAGCCTCTACAAGCCTGCATCGAGCCCGAGCCTAACGTCCAAGACAAGCCGAACCTCTGCCGAACCTCAATCTGCTTCCGAGCCTGGAGTAGCATGTGCAAGGCACGTGCTTTCTGGGAAAATTATGCAGAAGCCCACGGAATTCTTCAAAATTGTAATCAGGTCCTGAAGCACGTGAAGCACCTGCGCGCCTGGGACATTTTGCATATCAACCCTCGTGGGTTTTAATAATTGCAAAACTACCCCCGCGTGTATGGTTTAATTACAGGGAAGGCCCTGCAATTTATTTTTATTACATTTTAGCCCCTCCCAGGGACCTGTTTGTGGTTATCATTTCATGTTTCCTTCAATTTATGCCCTTATCTTCATTGTTGCATAACTTGAGCATCATGTTTCCGTTTCAGTTGATTTCAATTTCGTTTGAGAGCTTGTTCGATGTACTTTTTAATGGCATGGTTAATCTTTCATCTTAGAGATTTAATTTTAATGAAATATTATGTTAGCTAAGTGTCTCTTATTATGTACTCATGCCTTGTTCACTTTGTCGATCAGTTCTGACACTTCAAATAAAGCTGAAATTGACTCTTATTAACTTGCTCATCATATTTACTCTGACTTAGGGTATATTTCATCACTTTGCATGTCCATTTATTCGCATGATAAAAATTGATAAAAAAATGCATATTTATTTTTAATGCATTGTTTTGCATTGTCTCACTTCATGCATGCTTTGACCTATATGCCTTTAACTCA
The DNA here is from genome assembly GCA_037367405.1 of Ottelia alismoides. Taxonomy (NCBI): domain Eukaryota; kingdom Viridiplantae; phylum Streptophyta; class Magnoliopsida; order Alismatales; family Hydrocharitaceae; genus Ottelia; species Ottelia alismoides. Next base: position 236,810 of record JAZKJV010008008.1, on the reverse strand, counting down.
AAACTTAGTTAAATAAATAGAAATCCGATTAATACGAGAGAGGCTCGTGTCCCTGAGTTCGACCTTGGTATCTTACTAAGTAAAATAAATCACGACCATCTCATTCTTATTTGAAATATATCAATAAGATGGTTTTTGATGAGCCCGAATTGGCCCGACTGCTACGACAACTCCAAGTGCTAATTTTGCACTCTTAAAGGGCTGATTTTGCGGTTCATCAGTCTCCAGCTGTAAGCTTCCTTGGTATGAAATCTTGAAGCATATGACTTGCTTATTCACATTTTTCTCTAACGGGATTTTTTTAAAAACTTATTGCATGTCTAACTTTTTTGGAGTTTTTTTAATATACAAAAGTGCAGCATGTACATAAGGAGTTTTTTCTTCTAGAGCCAGTAGACTATCACTCTTTCAAAACTTTATTATGCTCCACAGTATCACGTCGTTAGATGCCGATGCCACTAGACTAGTTTGAGATGCACTACCCTCCCTAGAGGAAGACGGATGTTTCCACCCATGTGCTACTCCAAGCCAAAGGATTCTACCTCCTCACCACCTCATCAATGAAGAGCTATGTACATGGTGATTGTCCAAGTTAGGTCACTGTCTAGAAGAATCGTGCATGTGTGTGAATTATTCTACTTAGACCAATCAAGATGACATATGAATATAGTTTTATGGACTCAAAGAATTAAGTCACCCGACCTGAACAATCTTAACTCTAGTTCTATAAAGTTCCTCTGAAATAAAGTAGATAAAGGTCAAATAAAATCCATCCTCGACTTCTATTCATAACTTGATTCAGAACCCACTGACTTTTCACTTTGCATATGCTAGATATGCAAATGAAATGCAGATGTCATGAAATACATATGAATGAAGTGCAAGATGATATTTTTAAAATGAATACAAGGATGATATGCAAGAGTAAATAGGGAGCCTCTTTTTTGGTATACTTATTATTTTACAACAATTTTAAAAATTATTATTTACAAGAATTTTACAAAAGTTATAGAGAGTATTATACAAATTTTACAGCTTGTATACAATATACATATTATACAAGCATATATGTATTTTACAAAAAGTTTTTTTACCAATTTTACCCATCCTGTAATTATTGCATAATATATACACAAATATGCAAAAGTATGAGCTATGGGTAAAGTATATATGTAATATATACACGCCCCTATACTTAGCATGTGCTATGTCCTCAAAGCACAAGAAGCGAGGAAAAGACATAACTCGTGCTAAGTGTAGGAGAGTTAAAATAACAAAAAGTATAGAATTCGACCTGCCCCCTATACTTAGGCTCTGGTCAGCCTAAGTGTAGAAGAAGAGCAAAAATGGAGTGGTAGAGGTCAAGAGGAGAAATGCATGAACACATGTACATGGCGGGCATCAGTCCCTTCATACTTAGGCTCTGGTTAGCCTAAGTCTAGGACATGAGTAAGTGTGAGAACTGATGAGATCTAGAGAATATACAGAGAGAGAGAGATAATGAATATACAAGCAAGAACAGGGATTCCCCCCTATACCTAGGCTTTGAATAGCCTAAGTATGGAGATAGTATCTACAAAAGAAAGAACCTAAGATCTAAAAGAATGAATAGATCATATGTACAAGAGTGAGTGAATCTTCTAAGATGTTGAATCTAGATGTTGCATCTTCAGGAAGAGTAATATGATGTAGTTGCTTTGTGCTCAATCTGCGTGAAGTTGATGACCTCGACTTGGATTAATTGCTCCTTAGAATCTACAAAGTGCTTCAACAGTTGTTCATTCACCACATGGGTTTGTGCACCAACTGTGAGATCTGATATCTCTACACTTCCATTCACGTGCACTTTCTTAACAACAAAGGGACTCGTCCACTTAGATTTGAGCTTCTCGTGGAACATCTTTAACCTGGAATTAAACAACCATACCTTGTGCCCATGAACAAAGTCTTTGCACCTAATGCGTTGATCATGCCATCTCTTCACTTTGTCCTTATAAATCAAACTGTTGTCATATGCCCGTTTTGGATTTCCATGAGTTCGTTCAAGTTCAAGTCATGACAAAGCTTCCCTAGGTGACAACTCCATCTAATCTGTTTAGTTTCCGAATCGGATCTGTAAATTAGCTCTGCGAGCAAATGGCATGGCTTGCCATAGATCATTCTAAATGATTAAGTGCCCAAAGGTGTCTTGTAGGTTGTCTTAAAGGCCCGCAGAACTTGATCCAAGAGCTGGGACCAGTTCTTCCTATCGGGATGATCCACATTCTGCAAAATAGTCTTCACCTCTCTGTTCAAAACCTCTGCCATGCCATTGGATTGTGGGTGGTAAGGACTAGTAACTCTGTGCTCAAATCCATAGTCATTAGCTAAAGATCTCACATCTCGGTTCACAAAGTGGCGACCTCCATCAGAAATAAGAACTTTTGGTACCTTGAACCTTGCAAAAATATGGCCTCTCACAAACCTATAGACACCCTTGTTGTCTGTGGTTTGGGTTGGGATAGCCTTCACCCACCTAGACTAATAATCAACCGTCAACAAGATGTACTCATGTACTTGGCTATTGGGAAAAGGACCCATTAAATCTATGCCCCATGTGTCAGAAACATCACAAATGATAACATGTTGCATGGGCGTCTCATCTCTCTGTGTAACTGTCCCTCCCATCCTCTAACAAATCGGGCACAAACGTACAAAATCAATAGCATATCTAAACAGGTCGACCAGCATAATCTGTATTGGAGTACCTTTTGAGAGGTTCTCTTCCCCGAATGGTGTCCTCCAGCCTCAAGAGAATGATAATATGTGAGGACACTATGGTATTCCTCCTAAGGAATACACCTTCTCCAAACACAATTTGATCCTTCAAAGAAAAGAAACGAATCATCCCAATAGTATCTCCTCAAATCCAACTTCTGTCAGTCAATGTTGCTCCTAATCCAACCTTATGGAACTTGATTGGAGACAAGAAAGTTCACCACATTGTAATACCACAGGAGCGAGTCAATAGCACAAATTGACTTGTCTAGGAATGTCTCTCAATTATGCTCAAAATCAAGAGAATCCTTAAGCTCAATCGGGGAGAGATGATCATCCACACCATTCTTCACTCTAGGTTTTTCTTTTATCTCCAAATCAAACTCCTGGAGGAGAAAAATTCACTTAAGAAGTCGTACCTTCGTGTCTTTCTTTTCCATTAAGTATCGAATAGTTGTGTGATCAGTGTAGATTGTCAACTTAGAGCCTAAAATATACAACCTGAACTTCTCGAGGGCGCAAACTACATTGGGCATTTCCTTTTCAGTGATGGTTTAATTCTAATGTGTAAGGTCTAATACTTTCCTCGTGTAACGGATCGCAAACGGGATCCCCTCTCATCGTTGTACTAATACAGCTCTTATAGCGAAATCTGAAGCATCAGTCATGATCTCAAAGAGAGACCAGTCAGGATCTTGTAGGATAGGCGAAGCACAAATCTTCATCTTCAAGAGCTCCAAGTCCTCCAGACACCTGTGATCTACAACGAACTTTGTATCATTCCCTAAGAGCTCAGTCAGTGGGCAAGAAATCTTTGAAAAATCCTGAATGAATCTCCTATAGAATCCAGCATGCCCTAAAAACGACCTCACTGACTTCTTGTTGGTAGATGGATCGAGTTTCTTAATCACCTCCTCCTTGGCAGGGCCAACTTCCATTCACCTTTTGTAGATGGCATGCCCCAACATGATACCCTTCATAACCATAAAGTGACTCTTCTCCTAGAAGAGTACCATATTCACCTCCCTACAGTGTCTAGGGACTTGGTACAAGTACGCTAAACATGTATCAAAGGAATCAGCATGCATCGAGAAGTCATACATGAACAATTCCAAGAAATCTCCCACCGTCTTGGTAAATACGATGATCATGCACCGCTGAAAAGTGCGTGAGGCATTACTGAGCCACAATGGCATGCGCCTGAACGTGTAAGTGTCGAATAAACATGTGAATGTGGTCTTTTCCTGGTCCTCAAGGGCTATAGCTACCTGGTTGTAGCCTGAGTACCCGTCAAGAAAATAGAAGAACACTTTCCTTGCAAGTCTCTCCAAGATTTGATCAATGAATGGCAAGGGAAAGTGGTCTTTTTTGGTCGTGGCATTTAAGCGCATGTAGTCGATACAAACGCACCACGAAGTGGGTACTCATGTGATGATCTCTACCCCCTCCTCGTTGGTGGCCATATGAATTCCTCACTTCTTCGGGATAACATGAAGCAGGGCAACCCACTTGGAGTCATAATTAGGGTATATAAACCCTGCTTTGCACTATTTCTCAATCTCATTCTTCACTACTTCCTGTAGATTGGGGTTAATTCTCCTATAGAACTCATTGGAAGGTCTCAAGTTATCCTCAGTAAAAATGTGGTGCGAGCAGAGAGCGGGGTTGATCCCCACAAGATCTGACACTATCCAGTCTATTATTTTGTGGTTCCTCTCTAAGGCCTCTAACAACCTAGACTCCTATTTTAAAGTCAAGTCTGAGCTAATTATAACATGATATCTTTCTTTGTGTCCTGCAAGAAGGGCGTACTTCAGCGTAGGAGGTAGTGATTTCAGTTCTGGCAATGTGCTGTCATCCAGTAGATCTGGTTGAACTAAATCTAAATCTGGTTGCGTGTTGCATGAAGGTATACTAAGTGGTTTAGTACTTACCACTAACTCCATAGTATCCTGGGTCGGATCGTTAAAGATATCCAAGCAATCGGCAAACGCCTCGTCTGACACGCCATCTATGTCCCATGATTGTTCCGAACGAGATAAAACCGACATATCTAAATGGATCTCTACGTCATCATGGGAATAGGTAGATGTGTCTCTCACAAGATCAAGAAACACATGTAAAACTGCATCATGCGCTATGTCCTTTTCAGATGAAAGGGTATCGCTGTATCTTGAAGGAACCTGTCTCCAAATCCCAATGGTGCTAATCATTTTGCAATCTACCTCTAAAGATGAGTACTCTATATTACTCTTTGAATCAGGTTGCTACAATTTTGTTTGCTTCATTTCAAGGTTCACCTCTCTGCCAGGAGAACATAACTTCATCATTCCCACACCATAGTCAAAAGATGCGCCTGTAATCCTAAGGAAGGGCCACCCGAGAATGATTAGAGATTCTCTCTAATGATTGGGAGTCTCCATGTCTAAGATTGTGAAGTCAACCTGATAGTTCTGCCCCTCAATCAACATAACGACATTCTTCACTTCTCCCTTAGATCTCTAGATTTGATTGAAGAACATGAGTCTATAACTCATGTTCTAAAGTCAAGTCTCCACGGAACCACTGCGTTGGGCGGGCTGCGGTGGTGTGAGTCAACTGTGAGATAGAGAGAGGAGAAGGGGAGGGCCCTCACGTGCATCACACGTGATGAGGCAGTGATTGGGGGAAACAAATAAACTAAATAAGTATTAATTAAAATAAATAATAATAATGATAAAATAAATAAATGATAAAATAATAAATAATAAAATAAGAAAATAAAAACTAAAAAATAAAAATAAAAAATAAAAAGGTTTGACATGTGGCAGCTCCAAGAGCTACCCCGTATCGCTCCTAGAAAATAAAAAATTAAATCTAAAGAAAAATAAAAAAGAAATAACAAAATAGGTCAAATAAAAAAGTGGTAAACATGAAGGTTGCTCATCTGGATGAGATCTATAACTTTAGTGAAGGACCCAAAATAAAAATAAATGATATGTATAAAAAATATTTTTGCGTGGTATCTTATAGGTATAAAATACCGCATTTTTATGCTAAAAAGATAAAAAATCAAAATGAAATTAGAGAAAATGTGAAATATATATTTACAACTTAATCTATTTTTTATTGTTAATAATTAAGAGAAATAAAGAAATGAAATAAATAAGTAAAAGAGGACATATGTAAAATATAAAATAGGGGCCCAAAACCCTAGTTTTATATACGAACTCTGATTCCTTTCAATTTTGCCTTGTTTTGAATGTAGTTGAGCATGCATTAATTCAAAAGTCAGTAGGGGTCTATAGGAGACTACATGAGAGATGAATTCACATTTGAATGCTCTTAGTCTCAAACTAGGGTTTGGGTTATTTTGGTCAATTTTACAAGTAGGTAATTTTTTATATTTTCCTTTATTAGTGTTAGTAATATATAAACTATAAAGTTGATTTTATTCAATTCTGAGTTAGTAAAAAATAGATTAAAATAGATTAAAATAGAGGAAATGTGGTAATATACATGTGATATTTACAAGAGAATTTGGCTTCTTATTTAATGCAAATATGCATGCCAAAATGCAGAACTTAACTATAAGTGCATTAATGAGAATAATGCAAAATAGAGAAAGCGATGACGTAGAATCGAGCAACACCTTCGCACCATGGCCACTACCCACGCCACCACTCACCATCCACTCTATAAGAAAGGGGACACTAGTAGACCCCTCATGAGATGTCACTTTTCTGACCACGTGTGTGATCATACTCTCCTTGATGAAAGTGCATCGATTAACATAATACCCTTGTCACTTGCTCAGTCTCTTAATCTTGGGTCACTCAAGAAAACTAGGATGATTTATCAATTCACTGATGGATCAATAAAGAGGTCGAGGTGTATTCTTGAAAATGTTGTCATTCATATCCAGGGCATGAGCGTCACTATAGATTTTGTTGTATTTCCCATGGAGACCTCCACCTCTATGAATTGCTCTCCAATCATCCTGGGACAACCCTTTCTTGCCACTACGACTGCCGTTATTGATTATGGATATGGACAAGTACGCTTTCGTTCTGGCAATGAGAGCGTCTTGATTGAAAAGATCATTGCACCCACCATAGATCAGAGACCCACATTTGATGAGAGTGTACCTTTGTCAGCCGACCCCAAGGACTATGACCTATATGTTGATATCAGATAGGTTTTCTTTATCATGGATGATATCGGGACCCGAGAATTCCTCTTTAGGGAGGAAGACTCGGATAGCATAGACCTTGGAGTTCCATCTTCCTGTACGTGGTGATGTTTTGATGACATCCACGACATTTACACCATAGACAGCTTAGTGCGAAGGGCATATTCAAGAGAAACTTCCCATGCCAGATGTGATCTCAATACTTCCATTGATGAGTTCATGCCTTTTAGCTTTGAGATTCCCAAGACTTCCCAGGCTGGACCTGATTACACTACTTCCACCGACCAGTTCATGCCTTTTTGCTTTGAGATTGCTGAGGATCTATACCATGTTGATCCTGATCAGTTTGAGTCAGGTGATGACCCCAATATCGACTTGCTCTTTGTTAGATCCATTCCTCCGTGATTGTGTAAGAAGGTATTCTTTCTACATTATTTATTACTATATATCACCACTTTGTATATCCTCTTTCATTTCTTTCATTCCATCTACCGCTTTCCTCATCCACATCTATCCCTGTAATTGCCTCGCTTAGGACAAACTTTGTCCTAAGTATTCGGGATGTGGACGAGTCGAATGTTCTTTCTCTATTCTATTTCATCATTCTTGGTGTTGCATATATGTAGGGATCTTTTACCCTAAGTATAGCGGAAGTGATGCGTACATTCCCCCAGTGTTTTTTTTCATTTTTATCAGTTTATTCCCACCCTTGACCCTCCCTACATGTAGAATATAGTCTACTATAGTTAGAATTAATTGATCCTAAGTATATTGGGGACGATCAGCTTCTCCTTCTTCATTCTTTCATTATTCTTTAGTCATTGTAGTATAGGCTTTTCCATACTCAGTAAGAGTTATGTCTTCCTTTTTTCTCTCTAATCTATGAGGACATAGCTCAAGATAAGTATAGAGGGTCATATATACGTTGTATATATGATTTAGCCATAACTCGTACTTACGTATTTTGAGTAATATGACTAATTAATAAAAATTAAAACACACATCAAAATTCGTTGTAATTACGGATAATAAACTGGTTAAAAATGTTTTGCAAAATGTTTGAAAAATGGATGGAAAATTGCTTTGAAAATACTTTTGTAAACTATTTCGAAATATTTCATAAAATATTTTCAAACCTTTGTAAAAATGTTTTTTTTTGTAAAATTTCTTTATTTTGTTTGAGTAAAATGTTTTGAAAATTCGTTTGCAAATGGTTTGGAAAATGGTTGCGAAAATTCTTTGAAAAATATATACATACTATTTGAAAAATCTTTGCAAAATGGTTTTCAAATTTTGAAAATATTTGCAAAAATTATTTGTCAAACTCATTTCAAAATAAAGTTTTCAAAATATTTGTGAAATTCTTTTCGAAGTATTTTTAGAATCGTGCACTATTGAGCGATCTACCAACTATGGTTAAGTATCATGATAAATCAACGGTCGTTGCAACCCCAATCAGTAGACAAACTCATCAAGAATATGAAAACCCACTCAAGTAAATAAAATAAGCAATCAAAATATAAGCGGTCTTCGCTTTTTTTTACTTGGTATTGCAACCAGGGTTGAACACAAGGAGCATGAGTAAACCTACGAAGTAGTCAATTCCAGAAAGTAAAACAAAACAAATTTTTAGTGGATTTTAATTGCAAATTTGTAATTTTCGAATCAAAAGACAAAATCAAGCAAAAAGAAAACAAGACATACAATCAAGCTTTTTGAATTTTTATTTATGACTAAAAATGCTCAAAAATTAAAACAAAAATACCTTTTGGTTTTTGAAATTTTAAACTATTTTTAGTTATTTTCTGGGGGTTTTCTGATGTATTTGTGATCTTATAAAAATCAAACAAAGGCTAAAAGTACAAATAATGCCTATCCAGGACTAAATAGTAAATTAATATTACTCAAAGTCCCTAGTAGTGGGAGCAATTTTATGTCAAAGTAGAAAAAAATGCTACAAATAGAAACTTAAATGATATTTTTTTTATTTTTCCTGAGTTTTTTATAATTTTTAGAAGTTTTTGGGTCTTATGAAATTTTTAGGGTTTTTGTGATGAGTTTCAAAACCAAATTACGAGAGGATATAAAGCAAACATAAACACACAAGCAGGAATTTTTATAGAATTTTTAGGATGTTTTTTCGAATTTTTATATATTTTCCAAATTAGATAGAACACTTCTTTGGGTTTTTTTTTAGAAAATATTAAATGCAAAGAAAATAATCCCGAAAAGTCACAATAAATCCTAAACAATAACAGGAGTCAAGGGTAATTTTTACATAATTTTCCGAATTACTTTGTTATCTATTTAATTAAATAAAAAATAGTTAGTTTATTGGGACGTACTTGCAATAAAAATAAAGTTCATGGGCCAAATAATAACATGCGTGGAAAGTGTAGGGCCAAAGTTGTAAAATATCTAGTTAAATAATGCACATGCTCAATACACTACGCACAGGGCATAACTGCAAATCTCGAAAACTTTTCATTCATCAACTAATAGTTCATAAGTTCAAGATATACCATGAAATTAACCCACAAAAGCACGTGGGACTGCACATGAGTTCAGATAAACTGGACTAAACTGCAAATACTTATAATACGTGGTCTAAGCTGCAAAATGTCCAAAATAAAATAAGTGCAACAAATATTTACAGGACTTAGAAATAAAGGAAAAATAGATAAGGGCCTAAGTGCAAATTACCCTTTATTAAATGCGATCCAAGGGTCGAGGGAGATCCACTAACGGATGGACAGTGAAGATTGGCGGGTACCCCTTCAACGATGTAGGTTGCCGATGGATCCTCAGTTGGATCCAACGATCGAGGGCTCCCTAATGTTGAACAACGAAGTTTAGAACTGGGGGAGGACCCGATCGGACGGTAGAGACGATGCTTGGAAGAACGTTGAAGAACTCGCCTCTAGCAAGTTTTGATCGGCCAATACGGGCTGTAGGAACATCCTATGGAGTTGCTTGATGGGTGAAAGATAGGTGACGATGGTTCGTTATTCAACATCAGGGATGGATAGTGAGCGGGGTAGGTCTCTAGCGAAATGGGGGAGTCGACCTACTGCTTGACTTCAACTTGAGGGTTGGAGTCAAGGGAAAGTTTGTGGAGTGTGCGTAGAAGGGGAGGGAGGTCGGGTGAGGACGTGTGAAGGTCAGAGGGCGGCGGTGATATGGGATAGGTAGGGTGGTCGGAGTTGCGACATGAGGCAGATGACTGATCGATTTGAACGGAAAATAAAGGGGAAATGAAGTGCTTACGGGTGAAGGAGGTCACCTCGGAGTGATGGACAACGCCCACGTGGGTGATAACCTTGATGGCCGATGGGTCCAGAGGTTGCGGCTCCTCACGGTGGAGCTGAGAAAAATCTCACCGGACATGGGAGCTGCTACGCTCGAAATGATGCCCTCACCCTCTCCCTCTCATGTTGTCACTCTGGAAATGAAAAAGTAGATGCAACGGAGGTGGTGGAACAATCGAAGGTGGTGGAAAAGGGAAGAGGGTGCATAGGCTATATAGTCTTCCAGGTAAGAAAAGGTAGGGGTGTAGCCCACGAACCGAGGCACGGATTGGCTGGGAAATGATCGGGCGTGGATTAGGGATCCATGCCCCTTAATCGGGGCAAGAAGTCGGAGGGGATGGCACCACGATCGAGTCAAGAAAATTGGGTGAAAATTGGGGCAAACCCGATTCAGGCGAAAGGAAGGAGGGGGCCAGTTGACCGAGGTCAACGAATCTGGGGTGGGCCAATCAGGACCAGTAGAGGATGTGGACAAAATAGACTAAAGGACAAAACAGAGAAGAAAAATAACATTAATTAAATTAAAAATAATAAATGAATTTAAATTAAAAAGTGTAAAATAAATTAATGTGTATACAAGATATAGTATTATATACATGTATAATATACCTATGTAATATGTATAAGTATTTTTATTATTTTATTTTTACATAGATATCTTTATTTTATATTTTCTTTATTTACAACATATTTTTACGAGCATAAATAAATTTTTATTTTATTTTTGCAAATTATTTAATGATACATAATAAATAGAGGGTGTGATATATACACATGTGTTTTGCACAATGAAAGGAGGATTTTATTCTCATTTTTATTTATTTTTTCATATTTTTCTTTTATTGTTATATTATTTCTATAGATATATACAACGGAATAAAAACAAATCACTTTTATTTTGTCACAAATAAATGTATAAATACAAATACATAAATATAGATACTATGTACAACACAAAGTAATCTCTATCTCTCTCTACTTATTTTATTTTGTGATTGGGTCAAGGCTTGACCTTCTCTTGGGGTTTGGGTCACTCTGTATTTATTCCAAATACCTCCTTCCTTTTTCTTTTTCTTTACTCTTTTATTTTTGCATAAAAACATGCTAATTATATACTATTAGCACCAACATGTAATTTGTTAAGTTATTATATTTACAAGGATTTACATGATGCCTTGCCAAGAAAAATATCTAAAATAAAATAATAAAAAGTGAGAATCAGTGATTCATCATGCACATAGTTATAATAAATAAAAATTCCTTGCAAAACCTTGTGTAAAAAAACATGTAAATAACCACTAACTTGATCCCTGTAAAAACCTAGTGGAAATCCTTCACCTAAATCTTGTGTATTGATGCACTCTATGTAAATATCTACAGACTTCTTTTTCTAACTCTTTTTGTTTTTGAAAAATCATTAAAAGTTTGCAAAAACAAAAACCCGTAAAATTTTGCAAAATGCTTTTAAAATTGCATAAAAATTTGACAAACTTTTTCAAAATCTCATAAAAAGTTCAAAACCAGAAAATTATTTTACACAAATATTTTTTGCATTATGCATAGCATTTGCATTTTTTAGATTGATAAGACAATTGAATAAGTCTAAATAAAATCCAAAGATTGGAACTTGGTAGGACCTTAATCCACTTAATCACAGGAACCATAGAGGAACTAGAATTGAGGCACTTCAGGTCTGCTAGACTTAATTCGTTGATATAAAAAAACTTAGTTCAGTGTCCTCTTGACTGCCTAAGTAGATCTCGGGACACACACATGGCTCTTATCGATAGTGACCTAACTTGCAAATATGCACCTTACACATTGCTCAATTCAGTTGAAGTGGTAGAGGGCTAGATTTATCGACATGAGACACAAACGAATGGAAACATGTGAAGTCACGATACTATGGCCATTGTGCCCCAATCCGATCCAATAGTCATGAGGTCTAATGACATGATGTTGTGAGTTGTAATATTGCTTCAAAAGGTATAATCTACTAGCTCTAGAGAAAAAATTCCTTATGTAAATCTTGTCGTATATAGTATAAAAAATGCAAAAATCAAAAACTCCAAAAATATAGATGGACAAAAAATCAAAGAAGAATCAATTCCCATCGTAGCATGTATGTATTCAATAAGTAAGCTTGAGCTTCAAAGTCAAAGATACATGTGAGCATGCAGCTGGTTTACTTGGCTACACTGGTCATGCATCATAAGATAGGTAGCTACACTGGCTACTATCCATTCGCTTGTCCACCTCCTCTTCTTGATCCGGTTGTACTAGAACTTAGAAGGGAATACCCCGCTTCTTGAGGAAAGAGATATTGGATTAGGGTATTAGGGTCACCATGTTGGAGAAGCTTGACTTTTACTCCTTCAGCCGAGAGGAGCTACATATCACTGATACCATACAAGATAGACTCATAGTCACAAGGGACTACATATGACATCAACTTGTTCTGACCGGGCTTTTGAGGAGACTTGGGTATGCTTTTGTGAATCTTAGATGTTGTTGTGTCTCAAGTCCAGTTCCCAATAAGGTTCTGACTAAACTAAAAATCCAAAGGTTCAATTGAGCTCCAAACTTTGATTTTGTAAGGGAAAGTTTAAAAGTTAAAATCAATCCAAGTTCTTTCCTTTTCTTTTCTTTGTTGTCTTTTCTGCACATATATGAATAAGTGTTTGCTAGGGACTAGCAAAGGTAAGTTTAGAGGGGTGATGATCTTCATTTCATCACCTTTTGTTCTTTCATTTTGGCCTTAAATCCCTAGATAAATTCATGTACATATCATTAATTTGTCAAAGTAAACACATGATAAATTATACAAAATATTGTATAAAATGCTATATTTTTATTGTATTTCATTCCTAAATAAAAGAATAAAAGGAAGAAAAGAAAAAGAAATGAAACACCATAGGTGTTGAATGATCCTAGACCTCGAGACGCAGTCATCATGATGACTTGGTCGACAAGGAATAAAGTAGGGGAGATAGAGCAGAATAATTTTGTAGAAAATACAATAAAAACTAATTTTTAATTCATCAACAATTGATTTTTGGCACCTATTTTATTTTATTATTTTACACCTCAAATAATAAAACCCTCAACATAAATAATGTTGATAAAAATAAAAAAAATATAAAATTGATTTACAAAAAAATAATGCATAGTGTGCCCGGGACAGACAAAATAAAAACTTCATAGACCTGTATCTTCTCCATGTTGTATCAAAATGGACCAAAATAACCTTTAATTGTGTATAACTTTTAATAAGCTATAATGAAGGTGGTTTCATTTAATTTGGAGTTAAGATGCAAAATTTAGGTTTTGGTAACCCATTGTGTAATATACACTTGTATATAATATTCAATATATAGATTCCTATATTTTTCAAATTCCTTTATTTTTTAAAATTACATATATTATTTAAAACATATGTACATAATTAAAATAAAATAAATCCATTAAAATAAAATCAAAATAAATACTACATTTAAATAAATAGATAAAGTATACTTATATATACATGTAATGTGTATATACAAAAATAAATAAGTGTACATATAAAATCAGAAAAATACAACAAAATGCTTAAATGTATATTTATATAAATGAAAAATTATATTTATATAATAATCAAATAGATAATGCAAAATAAAAATAAAAATGTCAAAACACTAGAATTTTTACATATTTTTTACTTGTAAATATTAACTTGTAATAAAATAACTCGAAAAATAAATAAATATCATAGTAAAATACTAAATAAAATGATACAAATTTTTTATATTTTATCTTTTATTTAAGTAATTCATTTATTATTTTATTTTTATTTATTTTTTCTTTTCATACTATTTTGTTTCTAATGGTCCTGTTGCACCAATGGGAGCTCGCATGTCATTGACCCTAGGTCAACTCCTCTGACCTCATCCTAGATCATGTCAGACCTGGCTTGCCCCCATTCTGCTCTGATTTTTCAGTAATGAATCAAGGATTTGTAGTGCCTCGAGCCCTTCAGCTTTTTTGTACACTGGATGATTCATCACCTTGTTGAGCTTTTTAATTCACCATCTGATCACTCCATCCTCGGGAATCACGTCATATTCCTACGCACTTCATCTGTGTATAAAATAACCCTCGGATCTGTGATTTTGCATGTTCCCTTTCCTCTCTTGATCTTAGCCCCTTGGATCACCTTCGTGGTGGTTGTGCTCATGACAGAAGCAGCATGACATGATTCATAGTGAGGAGGGCCAACGGTTGAAGGTGGTTTCACCATCGTCGGAGCTCCGCTCATGGTGGTTCTTCCCCTTTGTGTCCTAGACCCGATTGAGGGTCTTTTCTTTGCTTCGTAGGTAATTTTACTTTCCGTATTTCCTTTTAGAATTTTTATTTCGTGTTTCCTAGCCGTTTTCATGTTGCATTGAAGTTTTAAAAGCTCTGAACATTGTGTATCGTTGTTCCTCCTCATTTTTCCTGCCGTCATCCATTCCACTACCTTCCCCTTTATTTTCTTATCCATCTGTTGCACCATCCAGTCCACTGAGGTCCCCTTCCACGCCTTCGTTGGAACTCTTTGCTCAACTACCATTTACCCCTCTACCATCGACCAATAATAGCCATAGATGTTCTCCATCGCATCGTTATTTTTTGGTACATTTGTAGGTCCTGAAGGGAGCACCTGAGGCCTAGGCACTACGTGCTTCAATTCCCAAGAGCCCCGACTTCCGTTAAGCCAAGACCCCTCTAAAGGGCTCGATTATTTTTGAGGTCCCCAGTAGTTGCGAATGATCTCCAAGAACATCTCGAGCACCCTCGCAACGAAGGAGTCAATCAGAGATGTGAGGAAGGAGTGATCGAAGGAGCTCCACCGCACAGTTCCTCCATGTTCTTCCAGAGGAGCAGTGACTGTTAGATCGCTCTTCTGCTCTAGTTTGGATTTCCATTGTCAGATCATGCCACGCTTTAATCATCAAATTGTCCAAGAGCTCTAATCACAATTGTCGATCGACGAATCAGCATCGTGCAACAAGGAGGCGACATGTGTCCAAGTGAAATCATCAGCATCATCCGTTCACGTGCCTTTTAGGGGTAATTACATAAGTACCCCTCCATTTATTTCATTTTTGTTTAGCTATGAAATTATTAAAACAATATTTATATTTTTTGTAAAATTTGCAAGAAGACCCCCAAACTTTTTTATATTACTTTTAGGCCCATATGAGTTGGATATTTTACAAACATACCTTTACAGTTTTTGTAACTACAATGTAATATAAAAAATTCGATTCTCTGTTCAAAGTTTTTAGGAAATTTCCATGTATCCCCCTGCTTTTAACTTTTATTGCAAAAAATCCCCCTGCTAGCTTAATTAATTTTTGTAATTGCTTATCTAATTTCAAAAAATAGCTCTAGTGCTCCAAAAATTCCGAAAAAATAGATGTACATGTTTGATTAGATGTTTGCTTACGTTGCATATTTTTTAGCATTTACCTTGCATTTTCTATTTATTAAAAATAAAAAGAGCTATTTTTCCTTGTCTGACTTAAAAAATATAAAACCTTTCCTAAAATTTTCAAAAAATGCTTAATATTTATTAGGCTATTTTATCACTCCGGACCAAAAATCACAAAGAAATAACAAAAGAAAAACTAAAAATGAAAAAACCTTGCTAACCAAAAAAATTACAAAATATTTTTTGAAAAGCCACCAAAAAATTAGTTTCTTCTCTATATATTTTTATATACCCTTTACTGTCTATAAAAGCTAGATTTGAGAAATCTTAAACCTATTAGGTATTTTTAATTCTCAAATTAATTCGATCTAATTAAAAAGTCCCTATTTTGACTTATTTCTATTTTTAAGAATACAAAAAATAGAAAAAAATCCCTAAAAATTCATAAAATCAGAAGCATATTTGAGTAATATAGAAAACATTTATTTTGAAATTTTTTACAATATTTATCTATAATTATAATTATATTACTCTATATAGCTTATATATACCTATATAATATTATATATCGTATACTTTATTATTAATTATTATAAATACCTTGTAAATATTTCAAAACCTTTAAAAATAGAAGGACAATTTTTGGGATATTTTCTTATTTTTGTACATTTATTATATATATTCTACTATATATGACTTATATTATATATATATATATTACCTTATATACCTTTATATATACACTCATATACTTATTTATATATTATTATATTTTATTAAATTAAAAAAGAAATTAAAATATGACAATTAAAAAAATAAAAATATATATTGATTAAAAGAAATTATGAGTAAAACCCACAACATTGATATTGTGCATACTTATACAAACATGCATACATACAATCTTATATTATTTATCTAAATATTATAAATTGCTACATCCATTCTTCCATGTGTTCGACACCCTACTCGGCTTGTCATTATACATACACTTGTTATAGGGTTTTATAAATTTTTATTTGCACTTGGTTCTTGATTGCTTTATTTTATTGTGTGGGTTGATTATTGAATTAATCATTGAGTCTTTGAGAGTTGTCATAACAATAACTGTTGGTCGCGCCTTGTGTGGACCTCAAGAAAATTACTCAGATATTCTAGATTAATCACATAGTCTCATGGAACCTAAAGAATTAAGTCAAGGTGACCTGAAGTATCCCAATTCCAGTCCTTAATGGGTTCATATGAAAATAAGTATATTAAGGTCTAGACCAAGCTCCAATCTTAAGACATTAATTCAGACATGTTCAATTGTCTTGATAATTCCGAAAACTGAAAATGCTATGTACAATGCATAAGACAAACTTTTTTAACCATTTTCTATTCTGAACTTTTTATGGTTTTTTTGGATGAAATTTTTGCAAGTTTTTATGCATATTTTTGAAAAGATTTTGCAAATTTTTATGGGTTTTTATTTTTGCAAAATGTTAGGTATTTTTGAATAAAGGATAGTAAAAGAAATCTATACAGATACATGGGAGTACCTCTATATTTACAAGGGTGAAGCTATATTTTACACTGGGAATTTACAAGTTGAATGTTTACAAGATTTATATACAAGCTTTATACAATTTTGTAAGGATTCTTATTTGAGCTATTATTTTCACCAGGTTCCTAAAACATTTGAAATCATTTTTCAAACATTTTTAATTTTTTTTTGCAGATAATTTAGCAAAAAATTTTACAAGATTTTACAAAAGTTGAAAATCTATTTGCATTTTTTTTCAAACGGTATATATAGATTTTTCAAAGTATTTTTGCAACCATTTTTTAAATCATTTGCAAATGGATTTTCAAAATTGTATATATACAAATAAAAGGAAAGCTTGCAAGCAAAATGTTTTTACAAATGTTTAAAAACATTTCGCGAGTTTTTGAAATAGTTTTCAAAGTTTTTTCAAGATATTTTTCAACCATTTTCCAAATCATTTTGCAAAAAAATCCCAATTTGTTGCTTGTATTTACAAGGAATTAATGTATATTTTATTAATTAGACATATTATAGAAAATATGAAAGTATGAGTTATGGTTAAAGTATATACATCATATATATTATGCCTTATACTTAGCTTGCGATATGCCCTCATAGATCAAGGAGAAAAAAGGAAGACATAGCTCATAATAACTATAGAAAATCCTATACTACAATGACTAAAGAATCAATGAATGAGAAGTCGATTGCCCCCCCATAGTTAGGATCAAATAATCCTAAGTATAGCAGACTTTACACAATGTAGGGAGGGTCAAGGGTGGGAATGTACGAAATCATCATTTCGACATGTCTCCTCCTATACTTAGGGTAAAATATCCCTAAGAATAGTCAGAATATCAAGAGTTGAAGAGATAGGTGAGAGTTTGAAGAAGGAATAACTCGGATTGCTCATCCCCCCATACTTAGAACAAAGTATGTCCTAAGTATAGCAGTGATGAAAGAGATGAACACCTTCTCGAAAGAATTAGAAGAAAAAAAAGAAAAAGAAGAAGAGAAAACCATATTTTTGTCATTTTCAGCTCAAGTGCATGATCCTTCTGTATCTGAGAGCTCATCCTGAAATACCACTTGAATAGAATCAACAATGTATAGGAATGTATTGTGCTCTAAGTACGGCTTCAGCAACTGACTATTGACTACAAAAGGTTGCGCGTCAGATGACAATTCAGATATTAAAAGACTTCTGTTGTCACACAAAGTTTTTATAATGAATGGCCCAGTCCATTTGCTCTTCAGTTTTCCTAGAAAGATTTTCAACTTCGTATCAAACAACTACAGCTTTTGTTCAGGCTTGAAAGTCTTTCTTCGGATGTGTTTATCATGGCATTTATTGATTTTCTCCTTGTACATAATGCTATTGTCATACGTGTAGTATCGAAATTCTAGCAAATGGTTCAGATCAACTTTTCTCTTTTTGCCTACTTTGTTGAAATCCGAGTTGCATATATTTAATGCCCATAAGGATTTGTGAATTAACTCCACAGGTAGGTGACATGGCTTGTCATAAATAAGGTAGTAGGGAGATTATGAGTGACTGATCGATCATGGTTAAGTATCAAAAAAATATCAAGGTCTTTGCGACCCAAATCTACAAGTCGGGCTAAATCAAGAAAAATAATCCACTCAAGATAAGATCATCAATCACAAAATGAAAGCGGTTTCGCAATTTATGTTACCTAGTATGGCAACCAGGGTCAAACATAAGGAGCATGAAAATGTACGAAGTTATCAAATCTCAAAAAAGAAATAAAAAATTTTTGTGGTTTTTAATTTTGCATTTTTTTTATAATTTGTAACGAGGAAACAAAATCAACAAATAAGAAAACAAAGCAACACAACAATCTTTTTGTAATTTTCTTTAAGGCTAAAAATACTTAGAAAATTAAGATGAAAATATTTTTGTGTTTTTAAGGTTTTGAAATGTTTTTGGCAATTTTCTGGGGATTTTCTAATGTTTTTGTAATTTTATAAAAAAACCAAATAGTGACTAAAAATGTAAGCAACGCATAGCCAGGATTAAATTGCAAGTTAAAATTACTTAAAATGCCTAAAGTCCTAGATAACAATTTTACGGAAAAGTGTAAAGAAAAGCCTACAAACAAGAACTGAAATGAGAATTTTTGGATTTTTCATGAATTTTATATATTTTCTATAAAATTTTAGGTGTTTTGCATTTTTAGGGTTTTTATAGGGAATTTTCAAACAAACTACTACTTTAGCTAAAGCACACAAGAAGACACTCATGAGAATTTTTTTTAAAACTTTAAGGCTATTTTCAAATTTTTATAGATTTTCAAAAATAGACAAGACACTTTTTATATATTTTTTATTTTTCGAAAATATTAAATGCAAAGAAATTAACCCGAGAAAATTATACTAAAAACTACATGTTAACAGGAGTTGGTGGTAATATTTAGATAATTTTTTGGATTAATTTGTAAATTATTAAGACAAAAGTACAAGATGTAATTACGTATAATTTATAGGGACCTACACGAAATTAAAAATAAAGTTCTAGGCCTAATAAGAACATAGGTGAAAAGTAGAGAGCTGAAGTTGCAAAAAGTCCAAGCAATCACACACATTACACGTGATCCAGATTCACAGAAGTATAAGTACAAATATTAAAATTATGCCATGCAATTGATAACATATAAAAAATACATGACATAGAGTGTAAATAACCCGAAAGCTCACGTAGGGCGGAAGGTGTTGTACACTGAGAGGGACTAAAATGCAAATATAAAAAAAACTCAGGGTCTAAACTATAAAATGTATCAACTACAATATTTATTTAATGGACTAAACAGAAAACATGAATGTGCAAGGGAAAAAGGGAAATATACCCTTGCAGAGACATGTGGCACACATGGAGGTCGTCGCTATCGTACGGGTATGATCATTCCCTATTGCAGATCTAACGGCTCTGATCCGGTTGGCTAGGTGCATGTCACATGCGCCGCAAAGCTGATCCAACGGTCGAAAAGCTGGATGTGTTAGGTGGCTACGATGGGATCTGGCAGATAGGTGTTCATCTAACGGTAGAGGAGGATGCTGGAAGAACACCCTCCAGGTGACCTTTAATCGAGCAGGTGGGCTACTCCGATGGAGAGAGGAATGACCATATGACATGGCAGTGAAGGCTAGCCTGGAGCTGCTCCGCCTAAGTTGTTGGGTGATCGAATGGACTCCTTTATACGAGCTAGTACCTACAAAGGAAACGCTCCGGCGAGGGTTATTTGAGCAGAAAGACGAGTGAAAGAACTAGGGATGGGATATGACCTCTGGAGGTAGTGGAAGAAGGAGGACCCGGTCTTAATCCTACCCTAACATTCAAGTCTAAGGATGATCAGATCGTGGAGAGAGATGGGGTGTGCGTCGAGGAGTCGATCTGTGCGGATGTATATGGGTGTCGGAGCTTCAGCCAGTCGGTCGGAGCTCAAGTGCGTGCAGCGGAGCAAAATAGGAAGATTCAAATGGACGGTGAAATGCAAAGGCTAAAGTAAATACCTTAAGCTACTAGTTGAAACACAAACTCTAGGCGGAGATGAACGTTGGGGAGACGGCCTCGATCTGTTGCGGTAGGCGAGAGAGGTTGTACACGACGGAGGTCTCCGGACACGTCGAGCTACAAGCCTCCAAGCGACTCCCTTAGGATCCTAAGCGGTGCCTTGAGTGGTTGTCACTTCATTGAAGGTGGCTAGGGAAGGTGGGACGTGAGGGATGAGCTACGGTGCTTGGAGGCTGAAGAGAAGATTGTATAGGATGCTAGGGGCCTAGAAAGATCGAGCAAGTTTACGCAAACCTAGGAAGATGCATGCCTTCCTATGGATCCGTGAGGATCACGAATCCTAGGAGGAGGCTCAAGCGAAGAATCGGGGCAAGATGTGATCGGGTCCGGGCGTGAAAATGGGGAGAAATGGCTGCAGCGAGAGGTCTTTGACTCGATCTAGTCTTGAAGAAGGCATTGACTGGAGTCAACAAAGCCCCTGGACCAATCCGAAAATCGGAATATATAAAATAAATAAAAAATCAATTAAAAAATAGAAAATGAATTTAAAATAAAAAATGTACAAAATAAAAATGTTTATTATTTTTTAAGGTATTTTTCTGTGATTTTTAATTATTATTATGAAAAATAAATTATTGTATATATATTGTATTATGTACAGGTATAATATAGCTATGTATTTTATGCAAGTATCCTTAGTTTATTATTTTTACATAAATACCCTTGTTTTGTATTTTATTTATTTATAACATAATTTTAGAATTATAAATTAATTTTTACTTTATTTTTAAAAATTAATAAGGGTATATAATAAATAGGAAAAAGGAGCCTACCTCGGCGAGTGCAGGTAACTCCCTACATCCGGCCTAATTTTTCATTATTTTTTTGATTTTTTTGAAATGAAACCTTGGGGGATCTAGATCACCATGTATCATCATGTTGTCATTCCAAAATCAGCTCAATTCGAGACTTCTATCATCTCCATCAAGACTACCAAACTTTAACGGTCTCAAAATTACTGAAATCGACCATGTCTAGATGAACATGTTAGGAATGTTTGTTTTGCATGAAATTTGAAACACATATTCCCCTTAACATATTAAGTAAATCCCCCCAACTTTTATTTCAAAAAAAATAAAAAAATAGTCGAAAAATAGGGTGGGTGCAGGGAGTTTCCTATACCCCAGGGTCCAGGCTCCCTGCCCCATAATAAATAATGGATGTAATATATACAAGTGTGTTTTGTAAAAGAAATGAAGGATTTTATTTTTATTTTTGTTTTATTTTTCTAATTTTTGTTTTATTTTTATATTGTTTCTAGTACTATATACAAAGGTTAAAAATAATAATTTAATTTAATTTTATCAAAAAAATATATATAAATAATGTGTACAAATATAGGTAATATATGTAATACATAGTGAGCCCTATCTCTCTCTATTTATTTTATTTTGCAATCAGGTCAAGACTTGACCTTCTCTTGGGATTTGGGTCACTCTGTATTTCTTCTAAATTAATCTTTCCTTTTATTCTTTTCCTTTATTCTTTTATTTAGCCAAAAACATGCTTAATAATGTAATATTAACAAAGGCATGATAGTTGCTAAGTTATTATATTTATAGGCATCTACATGATGTTTTGCCAAGAAAAAGAGATAAAATAAAAGAATAAAGAGTGAGAATCATGGATTCATCACCCCCCTATACTTTACTTTTGCTAGTCCCTTAGCAAACACTTATTTGAAAAATAAGTAAAAACAAGAGAAAGAAAAGAAAAGGAATCAAGGTTGATTATTAAACTTATCTTTATTAAATTGAAGTATGGAGCTCAATCAGACCTTTGGATTATTAATTTGTCAAAATCTTATTGGGAAATAGGTTTAAGACTCAACAGCCTCGAAGTTCCACCATCCTATGGTTAAGACTCCTCAATAAACAAGATTAGAACAAGTTCACATATGCAAACTCTAATGACTATGTTTTTTCCTTGTACTGTGTAAGTGATATGTAGCTCCCCACCTCAGAAATAATAAAGAAACAACCTTCCTCAACAAGGTAACTCTAATTCCCTAGTCTAGCATCTCTTTCCTCGAGGAGCGAGGTATTCTCTTCTAAGTTCAAGTTCAACCGGCTCAAGAAGAGGGGAAAGAAGAGAATGGACCATGACCAGTGTAGCCATGTATCCCTGGGAGCTTAACTAGTGTAGCTAAGTCTCCCGCTGCAAGCTTCCATGAGATGAGAAGGTAGAATACATAAGCTTTGCTTATTCACTATATATACTCTGGCAGGCATTTTATTTTCAATCAGGCATGTCCACTTTATTGAAGTTTTTCATATTTTTGCACATTTTTTTGTGCATATGTACAACATATTTACATGGTGCAGCATGTACATAATGAGTTTTTCCTCTTTAGCTAGTAGACTATCCCTCTTTTAAAGCATTATTGCAACCCACAGACTCCTGTATTTAGACCTCAATGCTACTAGACCTGGTTGAGGTGCACATCTCTCCCTAAAGGAAGACGAGAGGTTCCGCCTAGAATTTCTACCCTCGTATGCTATCCCAAGTCAAGGAATTCTGCCTCCTCACCACCTCATCCATGTGGAGCTATGTGTAAAGTGTTGGTCCAAATAAAGTCATTGTCTATGAGAGTCATGTGTGTGTTGTTAAGTGTTCTACTTAGGTTCAACAAGATGACATGAGAACATATCCTAGTGGACTCAAAGAATTAAGTCACTAATGGACCTGAAATATCTTAACCTCAAATCCTATAAGGTTCCTCTGAAGTTAGGTGAATTAAGATCTTAACCAAGCTCCATTTTCCAATTTAATCCATACTAGTTTACATATCAACTATGATTTAGAAGAATGTACAAACAAATATGCAAAACTCTTTTATGCATTTTTTTCAAAATATGCAGTTTACAACCATTTACAAAAACATTTTTGCAAACTTTTTTCTTTTTCAAATATTTTTCAATAATTTTGTACTATACATATAATTTTGATATTAAAAATATTTACGAAATTTTTACAATCAAATCAAATTTTACAAACATTTGTAGAAGAATAGTTTTTACAAAAGGTTATTTCCAACTACTTGTACAAGAAACATTTTAAAATTATGTGATTTTTAGGTTTAAGGTTTTTAGCCATTTTGTTTTATTAACCCACTCACACAAAGTACGAGTTATGGCTAAAGTATATATGCAATATATACAGCACCCCCTATACTTAGCTCGAACGATGTCCTCAGAGTGATCAAAGAGCGGTGAAAGGAAGACATTACTCGTGCTGAGTATTTGGAAGTAAAAAGAAAGCTATACTACGATGATAAATGAAAGAATACAATGGATCGAAGTCGGTGATCCCCCTATAATTAGGATCGAGTAATCCCAAGTATAGCAATCTGTACACAATGGGAAAACTGAGGGTTGGAATGTACATGGTCTACCTCTCCTATACTTGGGGTAAAATATCCCTAAGTATAGGCAGAAAAACAGAGGTACAAAGAATCAAATAGGTAATCACAAGTCTGGCACCCCCCTATACTTAGGGTAAAGTACACGCTAAGTATAGCATAATCATAAGATGAAGACGGGGTGTTAGACAAAAGAATGTGTGATATGGACAACTAGATCTATACTGTTGCGGAGGAGAAGTGATAATCAGGCATGAGATGCAAATGATGTGAGCCAAAGACCACATCTCATGCAAAATGAATAGGAGCAACGTCAACAATCAGCGGATCATGATCTAGATATGGCTTCAGTCGCTGATCGTTAACTCGAAAGATAGATTCAAATGACAAATCAGATATATCAATACTTCCGTTATCGTGCACCTTTCGAACCAAGTATGGTCCCTTCCATTTGCTCTGCAACTTCTCTGGAAATAATCTCAGCCTAGCATCAAATAGCCATACTCACTGGTTCAGTTCAAACTGTTTATGGCTGATATGAGAATCATGCCATATCTTCACTCTCTCCTTGTATTGTAGGCTACTCGAAAAGGTTGTGTGTCTAAGCTCCACCAGGGCTGCCAACTCTACTTTCCTCTGATCTCCTATGCTCTTGGGATCTAATAATAACTCAGTGACTGCCCATAGTGACTTTTGCTTGATCTCCGTTGGTAAATGGCATGGCTTGTCATAAATAAGACGAAAGGGAGATGTACCCAAAGGTGTCTTGAAGGAAGCCTGATAATCCCACAAGACCGAGTCCAAAAGTTGTGACTAATCCTTTCGGTCTGGGCGGACAACCTTCTGCAATATCATCTTGATCTCCCTATTTGATACTTCAGCAAGATCATTGTTTTGAGAGTGATATGGAGTGGCAACTCGATGTTCTATGTTGAACTCGTTAGCAAGGGCCATTACCTTATCGTTGATAAAGTGAGTCCCCCATTCAGATATCAACACTCTAGGAACCCTGAATCGTGAAATAATATTCTTCCTCAAGAATCTACAAACAGTCTTAGCATCCGCGGTTTAGGCGGGGATGGCCTCAACCCAACGACTCACATAATCAACAGCAAATAGAATGCATTCAATATCCTGACTCTTAGAGAATGGATCCACGAAATCGATGCCCCATGCGTCAAAAACCTCACAGAAGTGAATTGGTTGTATCGGCATCATATCATGTTGTCCACAGGTGCCCATCCTCTGATAGTCAGTAAACCTCTTCACGAATTCATCATAATCCTTGAAGAGGGTAGGCCACCATAGGCCATATTGAAGCAATTTCTATGATGTCCTCCTCCTAGAATGATGTCTTCCTGTCTAAAGCTTGTGGCAGTATGTGAGGATGTTGTGGTGCTCTTCTTGAGGAATGCACCGACGCCAAACACTATCCCTTCCTTCATGGTAAAGGATGGGATCCTCCCAATGGTACGACTTGGCCTTCGCAAAGAAGGTCTCAAGTCGCTACCTGGACCAACCTTGTGGAACTTTCTTGGCGACAAGATAATTCACAATATTGGTGTACCATGGGAGCGAGGTGATATCAAGGATCGCCTCGTCTGGGAAGGTCTTTGTAATAAGTGCCATCTGCTCTGAATCCTAATGGTTCTCTAGACGGGAGAGGTGATCCGCCACCACATTCTTGACTCCAGTCTTATCCTTAATCTCAGTGTTAAACTTCTGAAGTAGAAGGATCCACCTGGTCAATCTGGCTTTGGCATCCTTCTTTGCCATTAGGTACCGAATGGTGGTGTGATCTGTAAAAATTGTCACTCGGGATCCAAGAATATAAGATCTGAATTTGTACAAAGAAAAGACTACTGTTAGCATCTCCTTCTCTGTAACAGAGTAATTCCGCTGAGCGGCATCCAATGTTTGGCTTGCACAGTGAATGGCATAAGGCAATCCATACGTCCTATGTCTTCGCACAACCCCTATGGTAAAATCAGAAGCGTCCATCATGGTCTCGAATGGGAGAGACCAATCGGGTAGCTGAAGGACAGGAACCTCGATAACTAATCCCTTGAGAGTCTCGAAGGATGATAAACACTTATCATCTACAATGAACTCGGTGTCTTCTGTCAGTAGATCAATAAGCGGTCGGGCAATACGACTGAAATCCTGAATGAATCATCGGTAGAAACCGACATGCCCCAGAAAAGATCGCAACTGCCGCAAGTTGTATGGTGGATTGAGTTTCCTGATGATATCCACCTTGGTCGGATCAACCTCCATGCCCCTGTTGGAGATGATATGGCCAAGCACCGTCCCCTGAGTCACCATGAAGTAACTCTTCTCCCAAGATAATACGAGATGGACCTCTATACAACGCTGAAGTACGCGGTATAAGCAGTCAAGACAAGCATCGAACCCGTCGCCGTAGACCGAAAAGTCATCCATGAAGACCTCTAAACAGTCACCCACCATATTCGAGAAAATGGACAACATGCAGCTATGGAATGTAACCAGGGCATTACATAAACCAAAGGGCATCCGTCTAAAAGCATATGTCCCAAACGGACAGGTGAATGTCATTTTATCCTGATCTTCGTGCGCTATGACCACTTGGTTATAACTGTAGTACCTGTCAAGAAAATAGTAGTGACTCTTCCCAGCTAGCCTCTCGATGATATGATCAATAAATGGCAATGGGAAATGATCCTTCTTGGTGGCATGATTCAATCGTCTGTAGTCCACATAGACCCTCTAAGAAGTGGGTACGCGGGTAGCTATCTCCTCTCCATACTCGCTCACAACTGTACTGATACCCATCTTCTTGGGTACCACATGTAATGGACTAACCCACTTGGATTCGGAGATGGGCTAGATAAAATCTACACTCCACCATTTTGATATCTCCTTCATGACCACATCTTGAAGATTCGAGTTCAGTCGTCGTTGGAACTCATGCGATGGATTAGCGTCCTCTTCGAGATAAATATGGTGGGAACACAGGGCCAGACTTATCCCTTAGAGATCAGCTACACTCAATCCAATCGCCTGGTGGTTTCTTTCAAGAACCTCCATTAAACGAGATTCTTGATCTCCTGTCAAATCTGTTGAGATAATGATTGGGAACATCTCTGGCTCACCCGCAAGGAATCTGTACTCCATCGACTGTGGAAAAGGCTTCAATTCTGGACAAATGGAAGCTGGCAGATCTGGCTCCTGAAATGTCTGAGTGAAGGTAACTTGATCTGCATGGGAGAACTCTCGCTGTATGTGAAGATCTAGAGGAGACGACCCAGCTGGTGTCTCTATACTTTGTGTTGGCTCACTCTCCGCCCTAGTTGTCAGCTCTGAAGGAATCATACAAGATAAATGGTCATCAAAATCATCCCAATCAATGTCTGAGTCTGAGGGATCTGAATCAGAAGAACATGAAACAAAATCTACTTCTCCATCTGTCTCACAACTATCAGCCTTTAATATGTTAGGTTCCAAGAATGTGCTCTCTGAACTCTCATATGCCATAATCTATAAATCAACTGTATCTGAAGGCATGACAAGGGCTCGTGCTGCTGGGTTTGACCATACGACTTCATCATCAGTGATCACAAAATCGCACTCCTGGTAGATGTCTCACTCTGTCATTTGCTTTGTATCGCTTGGCTTCTCAGAACAGGTTGAATCTCTTGCTCTGGTCTCCTCGATCATCTCTATTTGTACACTTTCTCCCTCGATGCTAAATTATACCTCCCCACTATCATGGTCGGACATCGCCTTGGATGTGTCCAAGAATGGACATCCTAGTATGATGGGGGTATCTGTCACAGACTCAGGGATCTCCATATCCAATACAACAAAGTCCATGGGGAATTTCAGGCCCTGAATTGTGACGACCACATCCTTCAACAACTCCTTCGACATCTTGACAGATCTATTAGCGAACTGAAGGACTGTCCTTCTCTATCGAAGAGGGATGAACTCGAATCGGTCGAGTAAGGCTGCCGGAAGAAGGTTAATGGAAGAGCCATTGTCTAATAGAGTATGATAGAACCGTTGCTCATGGATGTGGCATCTGACATGAGGAGCTCATGCATCTGGACTTTTGGCTGGAAATCGGCTCTGAATAGCAAAGCAGGTGGCATGGGTCAGCACATGGATCTCTGCATTGTGGTTCCTTCTCTTCCTACAAATGACGGTCTTATCTTTCAAATTCTTCTGAAAGAGAGGGATGTGCTCTAGTGCCTCCTGTACAGTCAGCTGAATCTGGAATCTGTCTATCATCTACTGGTTGAACTCTATCTAGTATGTATTTTATGATTTTCTGGTTTATTCCTCTTTGCTAAGTGGAGTGCTTGAGGGAAGGGGATGGTAGGACCCTCTCTAGAGAGCTGAGGGTCGGGAATAGGCTCCTGTGTGTGAAGGAATAGAATCCATACAATCATCATCATGCAACACATATGGACTCGATAAAGATGCAGAAACCTTTCCTTTATTCATATTTTTGACCTTTTTCCATTTTTCTATTTTTGTGCTTTTTTGTCCTGAGATACAAGAGGTGGTAACATAACTAGAGTAGAAACGGTGGCATCAGTACCACTGCCTGCATATGGAACTACGACGGCCTCAGTACTGTCAGCTGGATCTACATCCTTGGTGGCTTCAGCACCACTATCATCATTGTCACGAGCGGCCTCAGCACCATTATCCTCCTCGTTTGTGCTTCAGAATCTCCATGGTCGTCACTCAGACAAGGCACCACCGACCCGCATCCTACCACTCCTAAGTGTCACAAAGTCAGCATCAAACATATACAAAGATATATCACCCAAAGTATCGCTAAGAGTAGTAGTCTTTGTAAATTGTACCTGCTAAGACTTCCTCTTGAGGTTGTTCGGGTTTGGTTCGATCCGAGCGGGTATGGTGGCCTTGCCCTTGATGATATCCCTCATCTCCTGCTGGAACTCGTCCAACTCTCGCCAGAAGGATGCTTGCTGATTTGGAAGTAGGTGGGAGATGTCATCAAGGGCTGGGTTCTCATAAACGAGTCCATGAGAACCGGACGAGTTGCCTCGCTGAAAATGAGGTTGAGTCTGCTGGTATTGAGGGGGGAGGATGGGAGTACTGTTGGTGAGGCTGTCGTTGCTGCCTCTACTGATGTCCCTAGTATGAGGGACGAGGACCCTGCTGATGTTGATGTTGATATTGGGAGTGATGGGGCTGCTGCTGTTGCTGCCTGTTCTGTCCGTACTGAGCTGGAGGCTGCTACTGGGACGAGTTGCCTTCGGTAGACCATCTGAATTCGGGATGATCATGACGGATCCTAGGTTGTTGCTGGTACCGATAGTACCAAATCCCGTTGACTTCCATCAACGGCTCGTGCTTGAAAGGTAGAGGAGGAAGAACTGCCAGGGGCTGATCCAGTTGATAGACCACCATCTGAACGTCATGTGATGGTGGTGGCTGAGAGTAGTGCAGCAGCTATTGGACCGGCTCTGCCTGGATGTGATGAACCTGACTATAAGTGGCAGAAGGCTGGGTGGAGTTGCTGCTGCTGGGGTCAGCCCGAGACCTGAGATGGGGTTGTAGAGCCATCTGTGCCTCCTAGAGACACATGATCTGAGTCTTCAGGACACTCAGTGTCTGTGTGATGAATCTCGGATTCATCACTCTAAATCTCATTTATTAAGCTCAAATCCCTCAAAATCAACTGCATTTCTGAATCTATTCTGTATAATTAGCATTCATGCATGTTTTCATAAGAATTGCATTTTATCCATTATTTATGCACAAAATAAGAAGCCAAAGATCCGAGCCAAAATTAACCTGTAAATAGCCTAACTTCCTGGTTTTTTATCTCATTCATGCTAACTTCGAATGACACAAAACCACCTCTACTTTGTTCATATCACTAACAAGAATAAATGAAAAATACAAAAAAAATCACTAACCAAATAAGTGGACCAAAAATGCAAACCCTAGTTTCAGGATTTCCAGACTAAAAACCTCATATCTTCCCCATCCAGTGTTTGTTTTAATCCCACTCACTTTTGACTAATGTACATTCAATTATCTTCAAAACAAGACCAAGTTCAAGTGATTCGGAGCTCATATGTGAAAGTTGGGTTTTGGGCCTCTTTTGTACATTTTGTATTGGGATTTTTACCCATCAGACCCTATAAACTTTGTCAATTGCCTCCACGACCTTTGAAACAACATAATTCTCCCCTCGACCTTGTAAACTTGCCAGCTCTTATCCTATGAACCGTGTGGTTACTCTGTTTGAAGTTCGCGAGGGTTCTTGGGGTAATTTATAGGGTATATTACGTTATGGAAAAGGTCGCGGGGGTGATTGGCAAAGTTTATAGGGTCTGCTGGGTAAAAATCCCTTTTGTATTTTAGCAGTTTTTGACCTATTATTTTATGTACATAATTAACCTATTTTAGTTTATTCTTTTTTCATTTGTCTTCTTTGATAAAATTTTTATTAAAATGCACAAAAATCCATATCCAAATTGAGCTTGAAATCAAAGAAACAAATTGGGTCCAAGTCTTCACTAACCGACTGTACAAAATTTGTCTTTTTCATATTTTATTTTATTTCTTCTTTTTCTTAATTAATAAAAATAAAAAAATATATTAATATGTAATTATCTATCTTTGATTTTATCATATTTTTCTGGATTTTTATCTAGTTTAAAAATTACATAAAAATTACAAAACCTAAAAATCAAGGTATTCTATGTACATGGGATACCCCAAAAATTCACTTTGTGCATTTGATCGATTTTGGTTTTGATGTCTTCATGAAAGTTATTGATTTCATTGAGACAAACAATTTTTGTGAAGAAACTTTTTCGATCCGAGGCCATTTGCTATTTATTTTTGATTTTACAAAGTATTTATTTTCGAATTTTGTGGTGCTGGCACGTGGAAGCTCCTGGAGCCACCACGTGTCAGCCAGTTTTGGCATTTTCTAGTGATTCGTTTTTATAAAATAAAATAAAATGCCCACGCACGTGCGTCGCACGTGCCTCACGCCTCTTCCCCTAAATCTCCGCCATGTGTCACCTTCATGGTCATCCGATCTTAGCCGATCGGACGGCCATCCTCCATCATCTTCCTCGCCCTTTGGAAGCTCCGCCGCCGCCCCAATTTCTCCCCCATGTTTTACCCATCGCTGCCACCAATCTTGCGGTCAGATCTCATCTCCAATCATCCCCCAAATCAATCTCCTACCAACAACCAAATCGTCGTTGATCGCAACTTCTTCCCAATCAGATCTCGTCTTCCATCCCCAAGACCTATTGCCATGTTCGGCCACCCCCAAAAACGCTATTTAAAACCACCGCCGCCCCTCGAGGTTCTTCATTCGCCGACATGCCCTCCTCGACCGTGTCGGTGATGACAGCCCGGCATCACCCTTTCACGACGAGATCCGAGGGCCCCTCCGGCCCTCGTCGCAGCGCTCTCCAGCCTAGCTGCTCTGCTCCGGTGCCCAACCGTCGAGCCAACTCCGACTACGACAACGCCACGCCTTCGACCATCGCTAAACTTCTTCTCCGACACAACCTCCAGCAAAGCCCCCACGCCAACCTCGCCGGACCTCCACAGCTGCCTTGCGACTTCCGCCTCGTCTTCTCCAACGGACCGACAACGAACTCCAGCGAAGCTTCCACGCCAATGACTCCAGCCCTCCCCAGTTCCTTCACCGACCACGTCTCGACCACAGGAGACCACCAGAGCGGTCCCCGACCTCTCCACTACACCAGGGCCCCCTCCGCCTCGGTCGGGTGCCCTCTGCCGATTGTCGAGCTACCGGGCCAAGCCCGAGACTCCCCGCCACGTGCTGCGCACGTGAGGGCAGGGGGGACGTCATCAGCCGAACATCATCCTCAGGGGTCGCGTGCGTTGCACGTGACCTGCTGGGTCATTTGCAGAAGCCCCTTCAAAGACTCCAGATATGCGCATCAACCCCTCCATTCCATACGTGCTCCTTGGACAATTTGCAGAGTCTCCCCCATCGGTACTGGTAACTAAACTTAGGTCCCTCTTTGCATATTTATTGTATTTATTTAATTGCAAAAATACCCCTGTCTTTCCCCTTCATTCTAGATATCTACATTACACTATTTAATTATCCAAAAGTAGCATGATGTTCGTCATATAATTCTCTACAGCTTGACATCTTGTGGATATTTTTGTGATCGATGGTTAATTAATAATTAATTGGTTTGTGGAAATTTGTATATTTTGCTTATTTTGTGCTCAGAAATTAATATTTGATTAACCATTGCTCTAAAAATTACCGCAAAATCACATCTTGTAGAATTAATTGTGCTTGACATTGTGCTCAAAAAGAATCACATTTGCATGCATAGTTTGTCCTGTAAAATTCATTCTGTAGAATTCAATGTTTGATGTTTAATAGGTATTAAAATAGTATTTTAAAGGTTTAGGATTTTTCTGAGATCCATTACCTAGTAATAGATCTTAGATAATTTTGTTCCATGAAAATAATTAGGTTTAATATTTATTATAATTAAATATTGAAATTCATTACATTTAAAAATTCATAAAAAATTCATATTGCATCCAAAAATTCCAAAAAAATTACATTACATTCATTTTGTCATAATTTGCATCGTGGCCAAGTTTCATATTTTTCGAACATCGTTTCATCAAATTTTACTTTTTAGTCCCTAAATAGGCCAAAATTGCATTTCGCATCCTTTATTGCATTAAAAAATAAAAAAAAGACCGCCTCGAAAACCATATACGAAGTTTGATAGACATAATTCTAGGTTGTTTTTTTGCCTCCTTGTGTTCGACCTTGGGACTTGCCCAAGTAAAATAAACATAAAACACATTGATTGAAATTGAATAAATATGTGTGGTTATTTTCCTGACCGATTCCGATTGCCGCCTACAACGAAACAAAATCATCATTTTTAAGCGAACGATAAACACATCTTCTTAACAAGCGCAATTTAGGGATCGTCACTATGCCAACTGGTCAATCTGCGTAAGGTCCTGGCACTACTTCTTCTCGATGATCTCAATGTGGTCCAGCTTCTCGCTGATGATCCCCATGTCAGCGGCTGATGACTCGACATGTGCTGCTATTGCTAACGAAGTAGATGGACCTACATCGACCCTCAGTATCCTCTAATAGGACACAACCTGTGGGAGGGGCTTCCCCTTAGTGTAGACCCTAGTCTAGGACATCACCGAGTAGTTCTCTACCATCTCCTCGTAGATGGCCCAGATTTGGTCCTCATCCTTGGCGAAATAGGACCCTCCACATGAGGCATTAACAAGCCCCTGCTACTCTGGTGTCATCCCACAAAAGAATCTCTAGACTAAGTTGGGCTTGGATATATCGTGATGTAGACACTGATCGATGAGCTCTTTAAATCGATCCCAAGCCTCATGAAACTACTTCGTTCAGGATCATGGTGAAGTTGTTGATCATATCTCTCGCTGCATTGGTCCGACCGAGTGGATAGTACTTGTTCAAGTACTCGGTCCGGAGCTGCTCCCAAGTAGTGACATACCTCCCAAAATGCTTTAGCCAATAGGTTGCTCTATCCACTAATGAAAACAAGAAGGCGATCATATTGATCGTGTCCTTGTCCACGAATCTGTCGTGTATTGTACTATAAATCATTTCAAACTCCTGGAGATGGAGGTGCGCCTCCTCGGTGGCTAGCCCAAGAAACTTGGGCAGAAGCTGAATGGTCTGGGTGCGAAGCTCAAAGTCGCCTGGGATCTCAGGGATTTGAATCCAACGATGGGTGAGAATTGCACCAGGATTGTGCAACTGCCTCATTATGCGTGGTGGCCTCTACTCGGGCTAATCATCTGGGCATCCTTCTCCTCCTTCAGCTGCTGGTATCTCTCCACTGGCTGGTCTCTACGTCTCTCCTCTAGCGGCTCTCATCTCCGTCAGCTATTGATGCACCTCTGTCATGAATGCTCTATGGTCTCTAATCTGGCGCTTCTTCATCTCCAGGGAGGCTAAGAGTGTGTTATTGATGGTTGTCTGGTCAGGTATGTCCATTGATCACTGTGCCTGCTCATCGGTGTCACCCTCACTGTTGGCCATCTCTCGGTTCTCTACAAAGGCAAAAGATCCCAACTCTGGTGCCGTCAAATGAATATACAACTGTGCTGGCCTCTGCTCGGGCACCTCAGGACTGGAAGAAGGGTGGTCGATGGGGAACAGGGTAGTAACAAACTTAGGATTAGAGAGCGGGTCTGGGCTCTCTGAAACTGCCATAGATGAATGGAAAGGAGTGCTCGAAAGCGGTGCTGTCAAAATCCGCCTAAGGGACCTCCTTCCCATTATCGTGATGTTGGGATTTATGACTATGAGATCTGGAATGCAAACAGGATTAGAAATCAAACCCTCAATTCACCTACTCAACACTCGAGCTGATGACCGTGAGAGATTGGTCATTAATCTTGTCAATTTTATTTAGGTGATCAATCAATCTATTAGAGCGATTAAACGAGTTGTTGGGAACCCGATGCTCCCAGGAGATTGGCCCAATCCCATAGTTAGTTTTTCTCAGCCAGTATGGGTGTGGACCAATTACCGGCTACCCGATCTGCCCAATCTGCTAAGGAAGTCTCAGACTGATTACCGGCTACTCAGTGAAATCCTCACTGGAGACAAACCAATCGCAAGACCAGTAGTCTGAAAGGAGTTCAGGTATAGCTCTACCTTATGTGTGGGTCACTCTTTCGCTGCAGATAAATCAACCAATGATGGGGTGACTCTCTCCAAAACAATGATTTTTAGATGAGGTGTATTTTAGGGTCCAATTTGCATTAGCAGTCCCAACTTAATTTATTTTCATTTTTTATATATTTTTCTGAAAGAAAACAATGCCTAACGAATTTTTCGATTTCCTAGGTTATTTTGAGTCCAATAAAATAAGGGGGAGGAAGTTGAAAAAGCCAATGCGTGATCAAACACTATGATGCATGTAAAGATAGAAATACATACCTGACTCTAGCACTCTACATGCAGGGTGATATGCGCATAAATTAAAGACAAAAAGTAAACTAACTAAATGTTGCAACGAAGAAATCAGCATTAGATGAGCAAATTCTACTGATCGTGAAGAACATATAGCTAACTAATCAGAGAGAGAGGCCTGAGTCCGATCTCAGAGGTCCATCGGTGTCCACCACAACAGATCCTACACGCGCTGTATATGACCTCTAGTGGTGCATGGCCTCTCAATCGATTAAGTTAACTTTTTCTTATTGATTTTTAGCTAGGTCCAATTACGTTCTATAGGAACAGAATGAGCAATTAGGTGTGGGGCCTTTGCTAATTAGGTCGCAATCAACAAAAATTCTAAATCTAAGGGCTAAAACTTCGTGAATAAAAAAAAAAACAAAAGACGATCAAAACAAAACTGCAGAAAAAACGGTGAGGTCCCCGGAGTACACTGGTACTCGAGGAAACAAACCCCGATAAGTCTAAGTCCAAAAGGAGTCCAAGTCCAAATATTACAACAATAATAGCTCTGTAGAAAAAGAAACTACTCTATCTACTATAACTATCTTCTCATGTTCTCCTGCTCCTCCTCAGATGTGGGTACTCCAACAGAAAGCTGCAGCATTCTCGGGCAGTTCCTCGCATAAAAAGCAGAGCAGAAATGTGTCAGAAAATAGTTATATGAAATAGAGACAAAAATGTGAAAAATGACTACTAAGCCATACTCCCCAGCTAGGGCGTCATTCTGATGAGCGACTGATCGACCAGGGTTAAGTATCAAGAAATATCAAGGTCATTGCGATCTCAATCAACAAGCTAGTCTCAATCAAGAAAAATAAACCACTCAAGATAAGATCAATCAATCACAAAATGTAAGCCGTTTCGCTATTTATTTTACCTGGTATAGCAACCAGGGTTGAACACAAGGAGCACGAAAATGTAAGAAGTAGTTAAATCTCAGAAAAGGAAATAAAACATTTTTTATGGTTTTTAATTTTGCAATTTTTTAGAATTTTTTAAGAGGAAAAAAATCAACAAAAAAGAAAACAAAGCAACACAATAATATTTTTTTAATTTTCTTTAAGGCTAAAAATATTCAAAAAATTAAGATGAAAATATTTTTGGGTTTTTAAGGCTTCGAAATGTTTTTGAAAATTTTATAGGGATTTTCTATTATTTTTGTAATTTTATAAAAAAAACAAACAGTGACTAAAAATGTAAGCAATGCACATCCATGTTTAAATTGCTAGTTAAAATTATTTAAAATACCCTAAAGTCCTAGATAACAATTTTATGGAAAAGTATAAAGAAAAGCCTAAAATAGGATTTGAAACGAGAATTTTTGGATTTTTCTTGAATTTTATTTTTTTTATAAAAATTTAGGTGTTTTACATTTTTAGAGTTTTTATAGGGAATTTTCAAACAAAATTACTACTGTAGCTAAAGCACACAAGAAGACACTCATAAGACTTTTTTTGAATTTTTTAAGACAATTTTTGAATTTTTATAGATTTTCAAAAATAGACAGGACACTTTTTATAACTTTTAATTGTTTTAAAATATTAAATGCAAATAAATTAACCTAAGAAAATTAAACTAAATACTCCACGTCAACAGGAGTTGGTGGTAATTTTTAGATATTTTTTGGATTATTTGCTAATTATTATGTTAAAAATACAAGATGTAATTAGGTACAATTTACAGGGACCTACATGCAATTAAAATAAAGTTATAGGCCTAACAAGAACATAGGTGAAAAGTACAAGGCTGAAGTTGCAAAAAGTCCAAGCAATCACACACGCTACATGATCCAGACTCACAGGGGTATAAGTGCAAATATTAAAAACATGCCACTCAATTCATAACATATAAAAACTACAAGGCATAGAGTGTAAATAAACCCAAAGCTCACGTGGGACGGCACGTGTTGTACACTAAAAGGGACTAATATGCAAATATCCAAAAACTCAAGGTCCAAACAGTAAAATGTATCAAGTACAATATTTATTTAATGGACTAAACAGAAAAACATGAACGTGTGAAGGCAAATGAGAAATATACACTTGTAGAGACACGTCGTGCATGTGGAGGGCATCGTTATCGTACGGGTCTGATCATTCCCTGCTGCAGATCTGACAGCTTTGATCCGATCAGCTAGGTGCGGGTCAGATGCATCGCAAAGGTGATCAAACAGTCGAAAAGTTAGATGGGAGATGGGGTGTACGTCGAGGAGTTGATCCGTGTGGGTGGATATGGGTGTCAGAGCTCCTGCCAGTTAGTCGGAGCTCAAGTGTGTGCAGCGGAGAAAAATAGGAAGATTCGAATGGACGGTGAATGTGAAGGCTAAATTGGAAACCTGAAGCTACCAACTGAAACATGAACACCAGGCAAAGATGAACATCAGGTTGATGGCCTCAATCTACTACAGCGGGCGAGAGAGGCTGTACGCGGCGGAGGTCTCCGGCCACGTCGGGTTGATCCTAAGTAGTGCCTTTAGTGGTTGTCACTTTACTAAAGGTTGCTAGGGAAAGAATGGGGCGCAAGGGACGAGTTGCGGCACTTAGAGGCTGAAGAGAAGATTATATAGGATACTCAAGGGGCCAGGAAAGATCGAGCAAGTGCGCGCACCCCTTAGGAAGATTCGCACCTTCCTAGGGATCCACAAGGATCACGGATCCTAGGAGGAGGCTGGGCGAAGAATCAAGGCAAGATGTGATCAGTTCCAGGCTTGAAAATGTGGAGAAATGGCTCCGACGAGAGGTCTTCAACCTGACCCGGTCTTGAAGAAGGCGTTGATTGGAGTCAACAAAGCCCTTAGACCAATCAAAAAATCAAAATATACAAAATCAATAAAAAAATCAATAAAAAATAGCAAATGAATTTATAATAAAAATGTACAAAATAAAAAATATTTATTATTTTTCAAAGTATTTTTTGTGATTTTTAATTATTTTTATGAAAAATAAATTACTGTATATACAATATATAGTATTATGTACATGTATAATATACCTATGTATTATGTACAAGTATTTTTGTTTTATTATTTTTACATAAATACCCTTATTTTATATTTTATTTATTTATAGCATAATTTTAGAAGTATAAATTAATTTTTATTTTATTTTTAAAAATTAATAATGGTATATAGTAAATAATGGATTTAATATTTACAAGTGTGTTTTGTACAAAAAATGAAGGATTTTATTTTTATTTTTGTTTTATTTTTTTTATTTTTTGTTTTATTTTTATATTATTTTTAGGATTATATACAAAGGTGTAAAAATAATTATTTTATTTTATTTATCAAAAAAATTATCTAAAAAATGTGTACAAATATAGGTAATATATACAATACACAGTTAGCCCTATCTCTCTCTACTTATTTTGTTTTGTGATCAGGTCAAGACTTGACCTTCTCTTGGGATTTAGGTCACTCTGTATTTATTCTAAATACACCATTCTTTTTTATTTTCCTTTATTCTTTTATTTTGCCAAAAACATGCTTAATTATGCAATATAACAAAGGCATGCAAGTAGCTAGGTTATTATATTTACAGGTATCTACATGATGTTTTGCCAAGAAAAAAAGTTAAATTAAAAGAATAAAGAGTGAGAATCATGGATTCATCAGGAGACATGCTAAGAGGAGACTTTTATGTTTTGAGATATA
Source organism: Ottelia alismoides (assembly GCA_037367405.1). Classification (NCBI taxonomy): domain Eukaryota; kingdom Viridiplantae; phylum Streptophyta; class Magnoliopsida; order Alismatales; family Hydrocharitaceae; genus Ottelia; species Ottelia alismoides. Next base: position 197,963 of record JAZKJV010008008.1, on the reverse strand, counting down.
CCCAAAGAACTAAAACAAGCAATTGCGACCAATTCTTTCTGTCAAAATGTACAAGCTTCTGCAGGATAGTCTTGATCTTCCTATTTGAACATTCATCCAATCCAATAGATTGAGGGTGGTATGGTGCTGCAGCATGATGCCCTATGTCGTATTCTTTGGTCAACTTCTTGAGCTCTTTGTTTATGAAGTGGCTCCCCCATCAGATACGAGAATCTTTGGAATCCCAAACCGCAAGATGGTGGTGTCCTTTAGAAAGCGACAAACGGTTTGACTGTCTGCATTCAAGCGAGGATTGCCTCCACCCATCTGCTTACATAGCCGATGACCAATAGGATGTATTCAAAGCCATGACTGTTAGGGAACGAACTTATAAAAATCAATGTGCATTCGATGAAGACGTCTGATTTTTTAATATATTTTAGAGGCATTATATCTCTCATACTATTGTTTCCAACCATTGTCTAACATTTAGTACATTTCTTGACATAATCACTTGCACCCTTGAATAGAGGAAGTAACTAAATGCCACATTGGTGTACTTTTGTTGTTCTCTTTCCAGAATGGTGTCCATTGGCTTCAAGCTTATGATAATGGTCTAGGGCACCTGTGATCTCCTCTTATGGTATACATCTCCTCCAGATGCAATCTGCTCCCTCTCAGAAGAGATGTCGATCCTCCCATTGGTAGTAGTGAATGTTGGACAAGAACTTATCAATGTAATCTTTGGCGAATTGGGCAGAGTCTTCTTGGAGACAAGATAGTTGACGATGTCCGCATACCAGGGAAATGAGGCGATAGACAGTATTACCTCATCTAGAAAGGTCTCTGTAATAGGAATGGAGTTCTACTCAAGAGTCTCAACATTGACTATTCTGGAACAGGTTTATCATAAATTTCCAAGTAAAATTCTTGGAGTAGAAGAATCCATCAAGTCAGATAAGGCTTGGCATCTTTATTGCTCTGTAAGTACTTAATGGCATAATGATCAGTATAGATAATGACCTTGGATCCAAGTAAGTGTGATCTGATCTTTTTTAAGGCAAACACTACAGCTAGCAGCTCTTTCTTTGTTATTATGTAGTTCTTTTGGGCCTTATCTAATGTTTTGCAAGCGTAATAAATTTCAAATGGCAGCCCATATCATCTTTGTCCAAGCACAACACCAGTTGTGAAATCAGAAGCATCTGTCATGATCTCAAAAGGTAGAGACCAGTCGGGTGGCTGGAGAACAGGAGCATGCGTGATTAAATTCTTCAGCAGATTGAAGGATTGGAGGACCCATTCATCGACCACAAAATCGGCCTCCTTATCAAGTAGCTTAGTCAACGGTCTGGCAATCTTGCTAAACTCTTTAATAAATCTATGATAAAATCCAACATACCCTGGAATAATCAGACTTGCTTTAGATTTGTTGGTGGCTCAAGTTTCGAAATTACGTCCATCTTGGCTGGGTCAACGTCCATGCCACGCTTGGAGATGACGTGACCTAGTATAATCTCTTTAGTCACCATGAAGTGACTCTTCTCCCACGAGAGTACAAGGTTCACCTCATATCATCTTGTCTCCATAGACCAAGAAGTCATCCATAAAAAATTTGAGGAAACTACCGACCATATTAGTAAATACCACCAACATGCATATTTGGAATGTAGCAGGTGCATTGCACATTCCAAAGGGCATTCTTCTGAAAGTGTAGTTCCTGAATGGATAGGTGAAGGTAGTGTTCTTCTGATCTTATAGAGTGATGGAAACTTTATTATACCTGGATTAAACGTCCAAGAAGCAGAAGTATTCCTTCACAGCTTGTCTTTTTATTATCGAGTCGATGAAGGGTTATGGAAAGTGGTCCTTCTTGGTTGCAATATTTAAGCATTTGTAGTCTACACAGGCGTGCCATGAAGATGACACTCGGGTCAGAATCTCCTCTCCTTTGTCATTGGAGACAATGGTGATCCTTGATTTCTTTGACACGACGTGCAGGGGACTCACCTGTTTGGAGTCAGAGATGAGATATATAAATCCCGCGTCACACCACTTTGTAATTTCTTTCATAACCACCTCCCACAAGTTGGGGTTTAATCTGCATTGATATTCTCGAGAGGGTTTGATGTCTTCTTTCAGATAAATGTGATGCAAGCAAAGTGAAGGATTTATCCCATGGATACCCATAATATTCCAGCCTATTACATTGCAGTTTCTTTCAAGAACCTCTAGCAGAAAAGATTCTTTCTCTTCGGTCAAATGGGAATTTATGATGATCAGATGCATATCTGGTTCTCCAGCAAGGAAGGCATATTTCATGTTCAAGATAAGAGGCTTGAGCTCTGGTGGAGTGGGAATTGACTTGGTGTTGACTCAGCAACTGCAATAGGTGACGGCTCTTTTGACTGTTTGTTGTCCACCTTTAGGAATTTAGAATTTGAAATTAAAACATCACATAGGTCTACAACAAATTCATCCTTCTCAGATAAGGATGGTTGTTCAATCAACTCTTGACATCCATCAGCAAAAATCTCATCATCAAAGACATCGGTGAATTCGACTACGCTCTTTAGGCTTTCCTCTATGAGGAAATTCATGGGCCTCAATGTTATCCAAGAACAAATTTGTGTCTCTGTTCTCAGCTAGAAAATTGTAATCTTCTTCTTCACTCGACTTGAGCTCTCTCACTCCATATGCCACTTCTCCAAGTTTTTGTTTCGGGACTGTCTCTACTAACACTTTGTCACTGCTGGAGCGGAATGTGATCTCTTCAGTGCCATAGTCCACCACTGCTTCAACAGTTTGAAGGAATGCCCGACTGAGGATAATAAGATTATGAAGAAAAAGTGTGGAGGTGTCCATGTCCATGATAATAAAATCAATAGGGAATTGCATCCCTTGAACGGTGACAATTACATCCTCCAACATGCCTCTGGGCTGCTTGACGGATCTATCTGCGAACTGCAGAATCATCTTTGTGGGCTTGAGCGGTCCTACTCCAAATTTGGTGAGCAGGGAAGAAGGCAATAAATTGATGGACAATCCACTATCGAGCAATGTTTGCTCGAATTCTTGATTAAATTCTTGCATCTTATGAGTAGAGCTCCCTTGTATTCCTTTTTGTTCAGGAGATTGCTCATGGCATTGTTAGTGACCATGGTCAAAATGTGTGTCTCTGGTTTTCGTTGTTTGTTCCTACAGTTCGGACTCTTGGTTGTACATGCTTCTTTTAGTCATTTCTTCATAGCGAGTACGTACTCCATGGCTTTCAACAAAGGCATTTCAAGCATAATATTTTGCAATATTATCACAATGGCAGGGTCAGAAAGAGTATTTTTCATTTTTTTATGGTTTTTTATTTAATGGCATTAGGAAAAGAAATATGCACATCAGAAGAAACTTTATTCTATAAATATGTGTCCATATCACTATTTACAAGTAGATGGAAAAAATGTGCATAATCATCTACATTTTGTGGACAAATAATTCTACAGGTGTGGCTCCATCGGTTGGTGTTGGTTCGGTGATGGCTACTTGCTTCTCCATCACTGGCACGGCTTCACCTTATTTGTTGCTTTCTTTTTAAGTTTTTGAATTTTCTTCATTTTTGTATTTTTGTAATGGGCGGTGTTGCATCATCACAAAAATCATCGGCCCCATCTGCTGGATTGGTTGAAAATTCACCATCAGATGCTTTTTGTTTTCCATTCTACGTCTCAGTCAGTTGGATTGTCCTACCACTCCTGAGAGTTACAATATTAGATAAAACAATGTTATTTCTACCAGAATCGGTTTGAATAGTGTAGGCTACCTGCTCCTTGCGATGGAAATTATTCGGGTTAGCTTCGACCTAGGATGAAATGATAGTCTTGGTGGCCGTCAGGTCATCTATATTTTGGCTCATCTCATCCATATTCTTGATAAGTTGGGCCAAATAATCTAATAAGTTGATCAGGGCAGCCTCAAAGGATTCGATCTGTGTGGCCTCTGGCTCTGCTGGTAGCCGGGAGGTTGTTGTTGGTAACCCATGGAATAGTGAGGAGGAGGGGGAGGAGAAGGATATTGTTGGTGGTATAATGAGGAGTACTGGTGATGGTACTGAGCAGCCGATTGTTGATATTGTCACTGATGGTATCCAGACTATTGATAATTTTTACTTCAGGTCTATCCCTGCTGCTAGGGTTGTTGCTGAAGGTTCTGACTAGGTTGGTAAGTCCACACTCCTTGTTGTTGTAATATGGTCAGTTTGCATTGTTTTGACCATGTGGTTATCCCTGAGGATAAGTCAGATGCTGATCATTACTTCAAATGTCATTCGCCTCCTGAATGTGTGGGGGAGGTGGGGAACATGGCTTGAGATACTTGTGTTTGAACTCAGGTGGCTGGTAAACAGCCATTTGTGTCTGTGGTTGTGGTTGGGGCTGCTCGGGTACCTGCATGAAGTATACGTGCTAGACTAGAGGTTGACTCGAACTTGTCTAAGGCGGATGTGGCATTGTTTGCTCCTTCTCAGCTGGAGTACCGTAAGCGACTGTCATGGTGTTGCAGATAGTGATGGTGTTCACTAGCATCTCCAGCAGCTTAGTTTTGGTGTCAAGCTTGTCTAGGCCCTTCATTCTTTGCTCGATTGGCAAGCTTCTCTAGGTTTTGCAACCTCTTCTCTATAATGTCCACTTTGGATAGGCAACTCTCAATGATATTGAGGTCGAAGTTATCACAGATGTCCACTTCATGAGTATCTTCCATATTAACATTCTTGCAGAGGATCTATGGCTATAACTGAATCTGAAAGGAACGAGAGGAGTAAAATGTGACCTCTCCTTCAGCCATCTCCTCGAATATATGCTAAATTGCATCCCCATCTTTGTTAAAGTGAGAACCTCCATAGGCGATGTCAACCAGACGTTGATTGTTCTTTGTGGGTTCCCAAAAGGTGTTGGACCAAGATGGTCTTTGGGATGTCGTGGTTGGGCACTTCTCAATCAAATCACTAAATCTCTCCTAGATCTTGTGAATGGATCTTGGGGTCCTTGATGTTGGCTATCTTTGACATCATGAGATTAAGATGGTCAAGAGGATAGTACTTGTTCAAGACTGCGGACTTCAGATCCTCCCAAGTCATCACCACTTTCCCCATGTGGTTAATCCAGTAAAGAGCTTTACCTTGAAGGCTGAAGGGGAAAGCGATCATCTTGACTATGCCCAACGCAATTTAGAGGTAGTGAGTGCAACTGCAGATGCGTCCAAATTGTTGTAGATGGATATAGGTCTCCTCATTTGAGTTCCTGTGGAAGTTGGGGAGAAGAGAGAGGAGTTGTGACTTTAGCTCGAAATATCCGTGGATCGGCGAAATCTGTATCCACTTAGTGATGCGCCTGGCCCCAGTGTTGTATTTTTACTTCAAAGTAGGCTTGGGTCAGCCTCTCCTTCCCTCTCCCTCGCCTCCGCGAGGTCCATCTACTAAGTGATTATCATCGTCATCACCATTGAGATGATCATCTCCTCTTTGTTATCCATCCCTCACTTTTGACCTTCTCCTCAGGTCATTAGGCATCTCCTAAAAGGCGACCTAGGCAAGAGCTTGGTTGGTCAACTACTATTGGATGGCCTGAATAGAAGCCAAGAGCTGTTTATACACCTCATTCTGATATGTCCCCTACTCTATACTATGTTTTATGCTCGGAAGATATGGTCCCTTTCCTCTGCTAGTTGGAGATATTTTTTATTCGAACTGTGATGACTCGGGCTCCAGATCGGGGTCTAGATCTGCAATTAGAAAAATACCCTACTTAGTCTGCATGTAGGCACTAGATGTAGAGAATAATTCAGAATCAGGGTCAATTCAGACTTTTATTAATGATAGAGAAGTGTAAGGAGTGAAATCAATCTCTATCCGAAAAAGGTGGAACTCGTGAAGAGATTTTTCTCAGTCTAAGGGAGGTAGAAGAAGCAGGGAGTCTTGGGGGTGGTTCGTGGAGTCCGAACCAAGTACCTGGGAATCACTCCAAATTATTGGAGATGACTCACTCAAGGACTTGATGTGGGTGTCGGTGGAGTCCCGGCCAAACCATCCTATAGCCAACATCTTGAAGTAAAAAAGGAGATAGATGATTGTTGACACGCCTGGCAACTCGGGTTAAGATAATCAAGGGTCGTTGTGACCCAAGTCACCAAGCAGTGTCAATCGAGAAAAATATAGACCACCAAAACAAGGTAAAAATCAAACAAGCTCAAAGTAGCGGTCTCGCTATAGGATTAACCTGGTATAGCTACCAGGGTCGAACACAAGGAGCATGTGATGGCCTCGCAGCCTACGAAGTAATCTAAAAGAAAAATAAAATAAAATAAAATGCTTTTTGGTGGATTTTTAATCTTTTTATATTTTTTTGGATTTTTTAAATTAATAAAGAAAAGAGAAAAGCAATAAATCAAGCAACTACAAATAATTATTAAACTACTCAAAAATCATCCAAAAATTCAAGCAGAAATGTTTTTAGGTTTTTATATTTTTTACTATTTTTGGGTAATTTTTGGTATTTTTCTGATTTTTATTGAATTTTCTAAAAATCAAACAAGACAAGAAAAGAGGGGCACTGTCCAGTCAGACTTGGAGGGCTAAATTAAAATGCAAAATGGCCATATCAAGGTCTAAAGGTAATTTTCCTGTAGAGTATGAAAATCAAGGAAATTTTAGGCACCAGAATTATTAATTTTTGATTTTTCGTGTAATTATTAGAATTTTATGGGTTTTATGGGGTTTTGTAATTTTTATGTTTTTTATAAATCTAAAAATGACCAAAATTGGTCAGAAAATCAAACAAGGCAAAACAAACACTGTATAATTTTTTGGTTTTTTAAAGGTGTTTTAATATTTTTTTTGTGATTTTTAAAGCTAGACAGTAAAGAAAACGCTTGTTTTTGAATTTTTAAAAATAATAAATGAAATCAAAAATGTCTCCAAAAATTAGAGAAACTTTTACACTATGGCAGGAGCCATGTATCCAATTTTCATAAAATTCAGAGTTAGTTTGCTATTTTATTAAAATCAAAAACCAAGGTATAGTGCACAGGGACCTGTACGCAATTCAGAGAAGTTCCAGGGGGTCCGGTGCAATTTCTCCATGAAATCACGTGCAAGGCGCGTGACCTGGGCACTCAGGGACCTATTTGCAAGAAAACTAAAGTTCCTGGACTATTTAGTAACACGTACTAAAAGTCCAGGGGCTTCAGTGTAAATTACCCACTATATAACGCACATGCACAATTAAAACACTCACAGGGGTATTTATGCAAATATCAAAAATATAAAATCATTCATTAACACCCTGAAACCGTAAGTCCATACATGCAATTAACCCATAAAAGCACGTGTCGAAGCACGTGTCCCACTACAAACAGGGATATAAAAGTAAATAGAGGAAACGACAGGGTCCTCTATGCAAATGACCAAACGAAAATAAAAGTTTTAAAATATTTACAGGACTAAAGTTTAACAACTAAAAATCTAAGGGCCTAAGAGATATTTACCCTTTATTAAGTCGAGGGTCAGATGGCGCCACGTGTGAGATCCAACGGTCGGGGGAGGGTGACGCCCAGCAAAGGAGCCCTCGGTGCGATCGAACGGCGGGGGACGTGCCACGTGGGGAATCGTACGGCTATGAGGCGCTGTGGCTAAGCCTCGCTGAGTCGACAGTCGCGATCCTCCCTCTGATGATCGAACGGTCACTGCTACTCCTCAAACGAACGGCTCGATGAAGATCTGGAGCTGGGGGCTGGATCGGACGTCTCTGAAGGGTGCACGAAGAACAATTGGCCGGCGAACTTCGCCGGCTCGGTGGACGCACCATGACCCTCGTCGCGGGCTGCTACTGATCAGAGAAGATTCGCCTTGGCCTCCCGCATCTAATGGACTCCTACGATGATGCGACGGAGCTCCGGAGAGCACAGGCGATGCCGGCAGAGGCTGAGCTGCTGCGCCTGAATGTCGAGCCCTCAGACGGGCTCCTTTAGACCTGCAAAGCTATGCAACACGCTCCTGGATTGAGGGCAAAAATGCCTCGACCCGGTTAGGGGTGGTGAAAGTGAACGGTGCGGCGGGGCGAGCGAGCTCCGGCGGAGCAACGACGATGGAACTCGATACCCAGTTCCTGTGCGAACTAGGGTGAATGAATGGGCGAAGAAGGTGCACGGGGGAACGGCAAAGGTGGTGGGTGATTCCGATGGTCGAGACGAAGGCGAGGGTGGTCGGAATCGGAGCTAACTGGCGACGGAACGAATTGGGCGAAAAGCAAAATTAAAGAAATAGAGAACGAAAGAGAGTTGCCTACTGGATGGAGTCGACTGTGGAAGAGTTGGGGATGCTCCAGGTCCTTGCCTCAAGGGTCGTCGGTGCCCGAGGCTCGAGCACCACCTCCAGGTGGCGCACGGTGGCGCGTAGCTGCCGGATCAGAGGTTCGTCCACTCCCTCCTCGCTGCGACACGGCGGAAGCGAGCTATCACTCTCGGGAGGATGTGGAGGTCCTGGGGTGGAGAGAAACGATCCTAAGATGGAATGAAATGGAGGCGGAGCTCGGCTTATATGTGAGTGCAGGTCCGAGGAGGGTCGGGCAGGGTTCCACGAAGCGCGGATCCCCACGCGGATGAGCGGGCGTGGATCTCGGATGCATGGGGAAGAAGGCGAGCCCAGGACTTGCGGATATGGTGATCGGGTCATGACGTGATAATTCATCGAAGTCGGGTCAGTCGTCATCAACCTATGGGAAGTGGTCCAAAGGGGGGAGTTGACCGGGGGGGTCAACATCCCCCGTGGACCAATGAGAGCTGGCCATGTGGAAAAATTTTGAAAATTCGAAAAGAAATAATAAATGGCCGAATTATTAAAAACTCAAAATATGAAAAATGTTTGTTTTAATTTTTTCTATTTTTTGTGATTTTTAATTAATTTTTTTAAATAAAAATAAGGTATTTACATTCTAGTGCTATATATAGGTATATATACAATATGGGTTTTTAATTTTTGATTTTTAATTAATTATTTTTGTACATTTTTATTCCCATTTTATATTTTATTTATTTATTGCATAAAATTAGGAACATTTTGATGTTTTTATTTTATTTTTATTATTTATATACAAGGGTAAAATAAATAGCTATATACATCTATATACATGGTATATGTACAATGTTCTTTTTGGTTTTTTTTAATTTTGTTCCTTTTATTTGATTTTTGTTTTTATAGCTTTTATTTATTTACAACATGAAATATAGACTATGTACAAATTTTTAGGGATTTTAATTTATTTATTTACAAGGTTAAATAAATAAAGGTGTGGTCTTATGTACATGGTGAATATGTACAAGGAAGAGTATTTTTATTTTCTTTTAATTTTTCTATTTTTATTCTGATTTTGTCTTTACAAATATATACAAGCCCATTTTATTTTAATTTTTAGAGGAAAATATTTCTATTATATTTACAGGTATATTTACACACATGAGCTCCCTATCTCTCTCTACTTTGGCTTTTATGCGGTCAGGCCCATGCTGAGCCCTCCCTTGGGATTAGGTTGCTCAATATTTATTCTAAATATTTCCCTCTTTTTTTTATTCTTTATTCTTTTATTTTTGCACAAAAACATGCTAATTATTACTTTTTACATTATGCATGCTCTTGGGCAATTATTTGTATTTACAAATATCTACATGCATTTGCAAAGGTTTTTGTAGCTAAAATATAAGAATAAAGAGTGATGAATGAGTATTCATCACCCCCTATACTTAACTTTGCTAGTCCCTTAGCAAACACTTATTTGAAAAAGAAGTGAAAAAGAGAAAGAAAAAGAAAAAGAGGAGAATGCACATGGATCAAGGTTGAATATTAAACTTACCTTCATTAAATTGAAATATGGAGCTCGATCAGATCTTTGGATTATTAATGTGTCGGAACCTTATTTAGACTTAAGTTTAAAACTCAACAGCCTCTAAGTTCCACAATCTATAATCAAGACTCCTCTATAATCCAGGTCAGAACAAGTCTAAAAACACAAACCCTGAAGACCATGAATCTTTCCTTGTACTGTGGATGTAAAGTATAAGCTTTCCACCTCAGAAATGACGACTTGACAACCCTCCCCAACAAGGTAACTCTATGACCCCAATCTAGCCACTCTTTCCTCAAGGAGCGGGGTATTCCCTTCTAAGTTCAAGTTCAACCGGCTCAAGAAGAGGGGGAAGAAGAGAATGGACCATGGCCAGTGTAGCCATGTATCCTTGGGAGCTCAACCAGTGTAGCCAAGTCTCCCTGCTGCAAGCTACATAAGGTGGGACATGAATCTCCAGCTTTGCTTATTGCTCTATATACATACTCCGGTGGGATTATCATTTTCTATCAGACCCACCACTTTTTTGGAGTTATTTTCTTTTTGCATTTTTTGCAAGTGCATCTATACAACATATACATGTGCAGCATATGTACAAGGAGTTTTTCCTCTTGAGCCAGTAGACTATCCCTCTTTTGAAGCATTATCGCAACCCACAGCTCCCGTCGTTAGACCTCATGGCAACCAGACCAAGTTGAGACGCACTTCCTTCACTAAAAGAAGAAGATAGGTTCCTCCTAGAAGTACTACCCTCATATGCTACCCCAAGTCAAGGAAGACTGCCTCCTCACCACCTCATCCGTAGAGAGCTCGGTGCAAGGTGCTGGTCCAAGAAAAGCCATTGTCTATATGAGTCATGTGTGTATTGTTAAGTGTTCTACTTAGGCTCATTGAGATGACATGTGATCATAGCCTAGTGGACTCAAAGAATTAAGTCACCATGGACCTGAAAAGCCTTAACCCTAAGCCCTATAAGGTTCCTCTTAGAAGTTAGGTGGATTAAGATCTTAATCAAGCTCCATTTCCCAATTTGATTCCAGGCTAGTTTAGATGTCAACTATAATCCAGGAAAACTATATACATATATACAAAGATGCTATTTACACAATATTTACAAACATGCAAAAATTTTTGAAAAATATTTTGAAATCATGAATGGATGAATGCATGAATGCAAGTTTTGCAAAAGTATTTACACACATTTACACAAGATTTTTGCAAAATTTTGGTTTTCAAAACATTTTGGAAAAATTTTGTACTATATACATAATTTTGATATGAAAATATTTACACAAACTTTACACAAAAAGGTTTTGAAGATATTTTTACAAAAATAATTTGTACACTAGCTATGTATGTGCAATAAAAGAATGATTATTTACTAGAAAAATTTTTAATTTTTGTGAATTTTAGGGTTTTTAGCCATTTTTATTTATTAACACACTCACACAAAGTACGAGTTATGGCTAAAGTATATATGAAATATATACACACCCCCTATACTTATCTCGAATGATGTCCTCAGAGTCAAGAGCGATGAAGAAGACGTAACTCGTGCTTAGTATAGGGAAGTGAAAAGGAAGGCTATATACAAAGATGAATGAATGAAATCGAGAATCAAGAAGATCTCGGCTTTTCCCCTATACTTAGGATCAAATAATCCTAAGTATAGCAGGTTGTACACAAAGGGAAAACCGAGTGGCGAATGTACAGGGTCTACCCCCCTATACTTAGGGTAAAATATCCTTAAGTATAGGCAGCAAAACAGGGGTAGAAAGGAATCAAAAGAAATACCCGAAGGTCCTACATCGCCCCTATACTTAGGGTAAAGTACACCCTAAGTATAACATAATCAAAGATGACAAACAGGATGTGGGACTAAAGAATGGAATGATATGGACATCTGGATCTATACAGGTCGGAAGAACAGTGATAATCAGGCGTGAGATGCAATAGATGTGAGTCACAAGACCACATCTCACGCAAAATGAATAGGGGCAACATCAACGACTCGCGGCTCATGATCTAGAAATGGCTTGAGCCGTTGGCCGTTCACTTGAAAGGTACTCTCAGAAGACAACTCGGATATGTCAATGTTGTCGTTGTCGTGTACCTTTCTCACCAGATAAGATCCCTTCCATTTGCTCTGTAGCTTCCCTGGAAATAGACGAAGCCTTGCATCAAACAGCCATACTCTCTGTCCAGGCTCAAAATGCTTGTGGCTGATGTGAGAATCATGCCACTCCTTCACTCTCTCCTTGTACTGTAGGTTGTTTGAGAAGGCGGTATCTCTAAGCTCCTCCAAGGCTACTAAGTCTGCCCTCCTCTGGTCTCCTACACCATCTGGATCAACAACTATCTCAGTGACTGCCTAAAGTGACATGTGTCTCAGCTCAACAAGTAAATGGCACGGCTTGCCATATACGAGGTGAAAGGGAGATGTGCCCAATGGTGTCTTGAAAGACGTCCTATATGCCCACAAGACCGAGTCCAAAAGCTGTGACCAATCCTTTCTGTCAGGGCGGACGACTTTCTGCAAAATAGTCTTGATCTCCCTGTTCGACACCTCAGCTAGACCATTCGTCTGTGGATGATATGGTGTGGCAACTCGATGGTCTATGCCAAACTCGCTAGCAAGGGCCTTTACCTGGTCATTGATGAAATGAGACCCCCCATCTGAAATCAATACTCGAGGTACCCCGAACCGCGTGATGATGTGCTTCCTTAAAAATCTGCAAACTGTCCTGGCATCAGCGGTTCGGGTGGGGATAGCCTCAACCCAACGACTCACATAATCAACGGCTAGCAGAATGTACTCAAATCCCTGGCTCTTAGGGAATGGACCCATGAAATCGATGCCCCATGCGTCAAAAACCTCACATAAGTGAATGGGCTGCATCGGCATCATATCACGTTGTCCACAAGTGCCCATCCTCTGACAGTCAGTACACCTCTTCACAAACTCATCAGAGTCCTTGAAGAGGGTAGGCCACCACAGACCGGATTGGAGCACTTTCTGTGTCGTTCTCCTCCCAGAGTGATGTCCTCCTGCCTCAAGCTTGTGGCAGTAAGTGAGGACGCTATGGTGCTCCTCCTGAGGAATGCACCTACGCCAGACGCTATCCCCTCCTTCGTGGTAAAGGATGGGATCCTCCCAGTGGTAGGACTTGGCCTTCGCGAGGAAGGTCTCAAGCCTCTGCCTGGGCCAACCTTGTGGGACTTTCTTAGCAACAAGAAAGTTCACAATATCGGCATACCACGGGAGTGAGGCGATAGCAAGGATCGCCTCATCTGGGAAGGTCTCACAAATAGGATCAATCTGCTCAGAATCCTCAAGATGCTCTAATCGGGAGAGATGATTCGCCACCACATTCTTGACTCCAGACTTATCCTTAATCTCAATGTCGAACTCCTGGAGTAGAAGGATCCATCTAGTCAGTCTGACCTTGGCATCCTTCTTTGCCATGAGTTATCGGATGGCGGTATGATCAGTAAACAGGGTCACTCTAGATCCAATAATGTACGATCTGAACTTATCTAGGGCGAACACTACGGCTAATATATCCTTCTTTGTGACTCTGTAGTTCCGTTGTGCGGAATCCAATGTGCGGCTAGCATAGTGAATAGCAAATGGGACTCCATCCCTCCTCTGTCCCAGCACAGCCCCCACGGCAAAATCGGAGGCATTCGTCATGATCTCAAATGGGAGAGACCAATCAGGCGGCTGGAGAACAGGAGCCTCAACAACACAATGCTTGAGGGTCTCAAAGGACGAAAGACACTTGTCATCGACAAGGAATTCGGTGTCTTTCGTCAGCAGGTCAGTCAACGGTCGGGCAATCCTGCTGAAATCATGAATGAATCGTCGGTAGAAACTGACGTGCCCCAGGAATGACCGTAACTACCGCAAATTGGACGGCGGTGCGAGTTTTCTAATGACATCAACCTTGGCCGGATCAACCTCCATGCCCCTATCGGAGATGATGTGGCCAAGCACCGTCCCTTGAGTCACCATGAAGTGACTCTTCTCCCAAGATAGCACCAAGTGAACCTCTATAAATCGCTGAAGTACTCGGTCTAGGAAGTCAAGACAGGAGTCGAATCCGTCGCCGTAAACCGAGAAATCATCCATGAAGACCTCCAAGCACTCTCCTACCATGTCCGAAAAGATCGACAGCATGCATCTCTGAAAAGTCGCAGGGGCATTGCATAGCCCAAATGGCATGCGTCGGAAAGCGTATGGGCCGAAGGGACATGTAAAGGTGGTCGTGTCCTGGTCCTCGGGAGCGATGGCCACCTGGTTGTAGCCCGAGTACCCATCCAGAAAACAGTAGTGGCTCTTCCCTGCCAGTCTCTCGATGATCTGATCAATAAGGGCAGGGGGAAATGATCCTTCTTGGTGGCCTGGTTGAGTCTCCTGTAGTCAACGCAAACCCGCCATGAAGTGGGTACTCGTGTAGCGATCTCCTCTCCAGACTCACTAATCACTGTAGTGATGCCCGTCTTCTTGGGCACCACATGCAAAGGGCTGACCCACTTGGAGTCGGAGATGGGATAGATAAAATCGGCGCTCCACCAATTCGATATCTCCTTCATGACAACCTCTCTCAGATTCAGGTTCAGCCGCCGCTGAAACTCACGCGACGGCTTCGCCTCATCCTCGAGATAGATATGGTGGGAGCACAGGGCCGGACTTATCCCCTGAAGATCTGCTACACTCCATCCAATCACCTTGCGGTTCTTTTCAAGAACCCCCATCAGACGGGATTCCTGCTCTCCAGTCAAATCAATGGAGATAATGACTGGGTACATCTCATGCTCACCCGCATGGAATCTGTACTTCAGCGAAGTAGGAAGCGGCTTCAGCTCTAGACAACTGGGTGCTGGTGGATCTGGCCTCTGAAAAGTCTGCGTGAATGCTGCCAAATTTGCATGGGAGAACTGAAACTCTCTGTTACTCTCAAGAACTGGAGACGGCTGCCCTGCTGGACTGTCTCTGCTCTGCTCGGCATCTACCTCCTCCTCATCTGCAGTCTCAGTGGAAGTCAGGTCTGGCATATAATCATCACAATCTGCCCAACCAGACTCTGACTCCGAGGGATCCGTGTCATCCAAGGTGGCATCAGCACCACCATCATCAAAAGAATCTGTCTCACGGTCGAGAACCGGCTCTGCTGCTTTTGAAGTATCCTGGACCAAGAATGTGCTCCCCAAGCTCTCCTCTGCTGTCGTCTCTGCATCAGCGGGATCTGAAAGTGAGAGGATGGCCTGTGCTGTTGGGTCTGCCCAAACTACCTCATCGTTTGTCATCACAAAGTCACAGTCCTGGTGGATGTCTAGCCTTGTATCTGTCAGATGCTCGGTGTCTGAAGTGGTCTTTGAGCCTGATCTGTCTCTAGCTCTGTTGTCCTCGACCATCTCTATTTGTACACTTTCGCCCTCGACGCGAAAGTATACCTTCCCGCTATCATGGTCAGTCACTGCCTTGGTTGTGGCCAAGAACGGACGACCGAGGATGATGGGGGTATCGGTCACTGAATCAGGGATCTCCATGTCCAACACTACGAAGTCCACGGGGAATTGTAGGCCCTGAATCGTGACGACAACGTCTCGGAACAACCCCTTTGGCATCTTGACAGATCGATCAGCAAACTGAAGGACTGTCCTGCTCTGTCTAAGAGTGCCCAACTCGAAGCGATCGAGAAGGGCTGTCGGAAGGAGGTTGATCGACGATCCACTGTATAGTATAGTGTGGTCGAACCTCTACTCACTGATATGGCATCTGACATATGGGGCTCCTAAATCTGGCCTCTTGGCCGGCAGACGGTTCTGGATCGTGAAACAAGTGGCTTTCGTCAACACATGGATCTCTGAGTGGTGGTTCCTCCTCTTCCTCCTGACTGTAGTCCTGTCTCTAAGGGAACGCTGAAGAAGGGGGATGTGCTGCAAAGCCTCCTAAAGAGTCAGCTGTATGTGAAAACGGTCTATCATCTGCTGGTTGAACTCTTCCTGCTCTCTCTTTTTGGGATTTTCCTTTTTCTTCCCCTTCCCCATCTGAAGGGCTCTAGGGAAGGGGATCACAGGGTCCTTCTCAGATGAAGGACTAGGAAAGAGTCTAGACGGTTCGACGATTGGATCCACACATACATCATGCACCACGGGACCAGAAGAAAATAAACCCTTTCCTTTATTCACAGAAGTATTCCGAGATACATCAGTAACAACAGGAAAAACTACAGGTCTCGCAACAGAAACACGGGTGGCCTCAGTACCACCATCGGCTGGAAGACTCGCGGCCTCAGTACCATGTTCTGGCTCGGCATCAGGGGTGGCCTCAGTACCACCTCCTCCAACTGGTGAAACAGCGGCCTCAGTACCGTCGGTGGGATCAGCATCCATGGTGGCATCAGTACCACCATCATCATCTCTAGCGGCCTCAGTACCGCTCTCCTCCTCCTCGTCGGGCGCTCTGGATGTATCCTCATGGTGTCGCTCAGACGAGGCACCGCCTGCTGGCATCCTACCGCTCCTAAGTGTGACAAAATCAGTATCAAAAAGATATGCAGACATATCACCAAAAGTATCCCTCGGAGTGGTATACTCAGTACAAGCTACCTGCTTAGATTTCCTCTTTAGGTTGTTGGGATTCGGCTCAATCTAGGCAGGGATGGCGGCCTTCCCTCTCACGATGTCCCGCATCTCCTGGCAGAACTCATCTATCTCCCGTCGAAATGTAGCCTGCTGATCGGTGAGAAGGCGGGATATATCATCCAAGGCGGGGCTCTCATGAGAGCCCGACGAGTAGCCTATCTGGTAGTGAGGCTGTTGGAACTGCTGCTGGGGCTGAGAGGGGTAAGAATGTGGCTGATGCTGCGGCTGGTGAGGCTGCTCGCGCCTCCAAGGCTATCCTTGCTGAAAAGGACGAGGACCATATTGTGACTGCTGCTGTTGTGGCTGTGGGTATACTAGGGCCTACTGCTGCTGGTGATCTCTCTGATGGCCGTACTGACCACCCTGTCCTGACGGCTGCTGCTGGGGCTGGGTACCTCTGGTCCCCCAACGGAATCCGGGATGGTCTCATCGGATACCGGGCTGAGGGAGGTCATACCAAATCATGTTGACATCCATCAACGGCTCTGCATCGTACTGGGGTGGTGGAAGTACCGCCAGAGGTTGATCCAGCTGGTATACCATCATCTGCATGTCTGAAGATGGCGGTGACTGGTAGGTGGGCCGCGGCTGCTGGTACGGCTCCGCCTGTACAAGGTGAACCTGTCTAGGCTGCTGGTGGGAGCTGGAGCGCTGGGACTGGCTGCTGCTGTTGCTCGGATCGCCTCGTGCTTGAAGACGGGGCTGGGAAGCCGTCTGTGCCTCCTGGAGACACATGAGTTGTGTCTTCATGTCACTCAGAGTCTGTGCCATCTGCTCCATCTGCGTGATGCCCTGGCACTGCTTCTTCTCGATAATCTCCATCCGGTCCAGCTTCTCGCTGATAATCCCCATGTCCGCGGCTGATGACTCAGCCTGTGTTGTTGCTACTGCGGATGAACTGGAAGGACCAGCGTCGACCCGTGCTATCCTCTGGTATTGCATGGTTTGTTGCTGCGGGGGTTTGCCCTGAGTGTATAACCGGGTCTGGGACATCATCATGTAGTTCTCATCCATCTCCTCGTAGATGGCCCAGACCTGGTCGTGATCCTTGGCGAAGTAATACCTGCCACAAGAAGCGTTCACCAAGCCCTGAAGCTCTGGTGTCAGCCCGCTGAAAAAGCTCTGAACAAGGTTCGGCATGGAAATGTCGTGATGCGGGCATCTGTCAGTCAGCTCTCTGAACCTCTCCCATGCCTCATGGAACTGCTCGTTGGGGAGCATGGAGAAGTTGCTGATCAGGGCTCTAGCGGCATTGGTCTGCCCGAGTGGGTAGTACTTGTGCAAGTACTCGGTACGGAGCTGCTCCCAAGTGTAGACAAACTTCCTCAGATGTTTCAGCCAGGTGGGTGCTCTATCAGCTAAGGAGAAGGGGAAGGCAATCATTCTGATGGTGTCCTGGTCCACATGACGGTCGTAGACGGTGCTGCAGATCATCAGAAACTCTTGGAGGTAGAGATGGGGCTCCTCTGTGGCGAGCCCATGGAAATGGGGGAGGAGCTGCAAGGTGTTCGGGGGAACTTGAAGTCCCCCACAATAGCTGGTAGCACGACCCAGTGGTGCATCAGGGTCGATCCGGGGTTGTGCAACTCCCGCATCGGTCTCGGCTGCTCTGCTCCTGCCGTGGCGGCTACCGCTGCGACTGCTGCTTCATCTGGGACCATCGGCTCGTCTCTACGCTGCTCTCGCTCTGCTCTCATCTCCTCCATCTCGCGCCTCATATCTAACATGAATGCTCCCTGATCCCTCAACTGCTGCTGCACTGTCTCGAGGGAGGCGATCAGGGTGGAGTTGATTGTACCCTGGTCCAGAACAAAATGCTCAGGCTGTGGACCTCTACTGCCATCATCAGAACTGCCGGCCATAGTCTCTGCAAAATCAAACGATCCAAACTCAGGTGCCGATAAATCTGCTAGTCTCTCCTCTGGTACTGGTCTCTCGGAACCGAAAGAAAGGGGGTCAAGGGGGAACAGGGTGGAATCATACTCGGGTTCGGAGAGCGGGTCTCGGCTCTCGCGAACCAACCTAGATGAACGGGTAGACACGCCCGAAAGCGGTGCAGCCAGAGGCTGCCTAAGAAATCATCTGCCCATCATCTTGATGTGACGAGTAAGACGGATGAGATCTGGAAAAACTATGATCACAAGCAAACCCCCAAGTTCACCAACGCAACACGAGCTGAAGACCGTAAAGGATCGGTCAATTTATCTTGTCAATTTTTATTTTGGTGAACAATCAAGATATCAGAGTGATTACGCGACCTGTTAGGTTACCCGATACTTTCCCAACCGACTGTCTCGCACAGAAGTAGTCGGTAATCAGTCGAGAAGAGTATCGGAGGGCTCTACCTAGTGTTCGGGGTCACTCTCTCACACAATCAAACCAAACAAGGAGGGGGTTGCTCTCCCCAAGACAATTATTTTAAGGCAAGTGTCTTTTAGGGTCAATAGTATTAGCAGTCCCAATTTTATTGTTTTTCTTTTTAGATATTTTTCAATAAAAACAAAAATGCCTAACGAATTTTTCGGTTCTCCTGGTTATTAAGTCAAAAATAGCGGGAGAAGACGAAAAAGCCGATGCGCGATGAAATCAATGATGCATGCAGAGTAAGAGATGCGTACCTGACTCTAGCAGTCTACATGCAATATGATCCGCACAGAATTGAAAGACAGAAAATAAACTACCTAAATGGTGCAGCGGGAAAAATCGAGTCCCTAAGCAGGCAACTTCTACTCGAAAGAACCGTCTAGCTGGTCACCAGCCTCCGATCCAAAGAGTCCGGTCTCGGTCTACCCCTCCTCCTCCCGACAAATCAGGTTCAGGAGCAGCGCTTGGCAGGGCAGGCTGCGGCACGTAGGCTCGAAGGAAGTAAGTCAACTATTTTTATTAATCTTTTATTAATAGGTCCAATTAACGAACTATAGGCACATGCAGATAATTAGGTGTTTGTATCCTACTACTTACGGCACAATCAACAGAATTTCCTAAGGCTAGGGGCTCGATAAAAACCGCATGAAACTGGAAAAGGCAGTGAAAAACTAAAAGCCGCGTAAAAAGCCGCGAAAAACCTAAGGGTCCCCCGAGCACACCGGTGCTCGGCGAAACAGACCCGAGAAAGTGTCTAAGTCTTGCTGAGTGTCCCTGTATTATTACAATAAGTCAAATAGCAGAAATAAAACCAAAACTATCCTCTCCCACTCAACTACTCTCTCACGCTCTCCTGCGGCTCCGTGCAGAAGGGAGCCACCTCCGAATTCCACGGTTGTGTCAGCTTCTCAAGAGCCGCTGCCTCGGTCCTCGGGCCCTCGCAAGAAAGCAAAAGAGTGCCAAACACCAAATAAAATAGTCAAATAAAAATAGGAAAAGTAAATGAAATGAAACAGGGGTATATATACAAAAATAGTAGGAAAATAAACAAGCAAAAGAAAACAAAAACAAAAATAAAAGAAAATAAAATAAAACAAAACAAAACAAAAATAAATGAAAAATAAAAAGCCGCGAAAAAGCTGTGGACTCAGAAAGAGCCACGGAAAGCCGCGAAAAAGAAAAAGAAAATAAAATGAAAACTAAAAAGACTACTAAGTCGTGCTCCCCGGCAACGGCACCATTCTGTTGACACGCCTGGCAATTCGGGTTAAGATAATCAAGGGTCGTTGTGACCCAAGTCACCAAGCGGTGTCAATCGAGAAAAATATAGACCACCAAAACAAGGTAAAAATCAAACAATCTCAAAGTAGCGGTCTCGCTACAGGATTAACCTGGTATAGCTACCAGGGTCGAACACAAGGAGCACGTGATGGCCTCGCGGCCTACGAAGTAGTCTAAAAGAAAAATAAAAGAAAATAAAATGCTTTTTGGTGGATTTTTTATCATTTTATATTTTTTTGGATTTTTTTTAATTAATAAAGAAAAGAGAAAAGCAATAAATCAAGCAACTACAAACAATTATTAAACTACTCAAAAATCATCCGAAAATTCAAGCAAATATGTTTTTAGGTTTTTTATATTTTTTACTGTTTTTGGGTAATTTTTTGTATTTTTCTGATTTGTATTTGAATTTTCTAAAAATCAAACAAGACAAGAAAAGAGGGGCACTGTCCAGTCAGAGTTGGAGGGCCAAATTAAAATGCAAAATGGCCCTATTAAGGTCTGAAGGTAATTTTCTTGTAGAGTATGAAAATCAAGGAAAATTTAGGCATCATAATTATTAATTTTTTATTTTTCTTGTAATTATTATAATTTTTATGGGTTTTATGGGGTTTTGTAATTTTTATGTGTTTTATAAATCTAAAAATGACCAAAATTGATTAGAAAATCAAACAAGGTAAAACAAACACTGTATAATTTTTTGTAATTTTTAAAGGTGTTTTAATATTTTTTGTGATTTTTAAAGCTAGACAGTAAAGAAAATGCTTGTTTTTGAATTTTAAAAATAATAAATGAAATAAAAAATGTCTCCAAAAATTAGAGAAAATTTTACACTATGGCAGGAGCCATGTATCCAATTTTCATCAAATTTGGAGTTAGTTTGTTATTTTGTTAAAATCAAAAACCAAGGTATAGTGCACAAGGACCTGTATGCAATTCAGAGAAGTTCCAGGGGGTCCGGTGCAATTTCTCCATGAAATCACGTGCAAGGCGCGTGACCTGGGCACTCAGGGACCTATTTGCAAGAAAACTAAAGTTCCTGGACTATTTAGTAACACGTACTAAAAGTCCAGGGGCTTCAGTGTAAATTACCCACTATATAACGCACATGCACAATTAAAACACTCACAGGGGTATTTCTGCAAATATCAAAAATATAAATTCATTCATTAACACCCTGAATCCATAAGTCCATCTATGCAATTAACCCACAAAAGCACATGTCGAAGCACGTGTCCCACAAACAGGGGTATAAAAGTAAATACAGGAAACGACAGGGTCCTCTATGCAAATGACCAAATGAAAATAAAAGTTTTAAAATATTTACAGGACTAAAGTTTAACAATTAAAAATATAAGGGCCTAAGAGATATTTACCCTTTATTAAGTCGAGGGTCAGATGGGTGCCACGTGTGAGATCCAACGGTTGGGGGAGGGTGGCGCCTAGCAAAGGAGCCCTCAGTGTGATCGAACGGCGGAGGACGTGCCACGTGGGGAATCGTACGGCTATGAGGTGATGTGGCTAAGCCTCGTTGAGTCGACGGTCACGATCCTCCCTCTGATGATCGAACGATCACTGCTACTCCTCAAACGAACGGCTCGATGAAGATCTGGAGCTGGGGGCTGGATCGGACGTCTCTGAAGGGTGCACGAAGAACAATCGACCGGCGAACTTCGTCGGCCCAGTGGACGCACCGTGACCCTCCTCGCGGGCTGCTACTGATCAGAGAAGATTCGCCTTGGCCTCCCGCGTCTAATGGACTCCTCCGATGATGCGGCGGAGCTCCGGAGAGCTCAGGCGACGCCGACGGAGGCTGAGCTGCTGCGCCTAAATGTCGAGCCCTCAGACGGGCTCCTTTGGACCTGCAAAGCTATGCAACACGCTCCTGGGTCGAGGGCAAAGTGCCTCGACCCGGTTAGGGGTGGTGAAAGTGAACGGTGCGGCGGGGCGAGCGAGCTCGATACCCAGTTCCTGTGCGAACTGTGGTGAATGAATGGGCGAAGAAGGTGCGTGGGGGAACGGCGAAGGTGGTGGGCGATTCTGATGGTCGAGACGAAGGCGAGGGTGGTCGGAATCGGAGCTAACCGGTGACGGAATGAATTGGGCGAAAAGAAAAATTAAAGAAATAGAGAAGGAAAGAGAGCTACCGACTGGATGGAGTTAACTGTGGAAGAGCTGGGGATGCTCCAGGTCCTTGCCTCAAGGGACGTCGGTGCCCGAGGCTCGAGCACCACCTCCAGGCGGTGCATGGCGGCGCGTAGCTGCCGGATCAGAGGTCCGTCCACTCCATCCTCGCTGCGACACGGCCGGAAGCGAGCTGTCACTCTCGCGGAGGCTGTGGAGGTCCTGGGGTGGAGAGAAACGATCCAAAGATGGAATGAAATGGAGGCGAAGCTCGGCTAATATGCGAGTGCAGGTCCGAGAAGAGAGAGACGGGCAGGGTTCCACGAAGCACGGATCCCTACGCGGATGAGCGGGCGTGGATCTCGGATGCACGGGGAAGAAGGCGAGCCCGGGATTTGCGGATATGGTGATCGGGTCATGACGTGACTATTCATCAAAGTCGGGACGGGCGTCATCGACCCGTGGGAAGTGGTCCAAAGGGGGGAGTTGACCCGGGGGTCAACATCCCCCGTCGACCAATGAGAGCTGGCCATGTGGAAAAGATTTGAAAATTCGAAAAGAAATAATAAATGGCCGAATTATTAAAAACTCAAAATATGAAAAATTTTTGTTTAATATTTCCTATTTTTTGTGATTTTTAATTAATTTTTTTGAAATAAAAATAAGGTATTTACATTCTAGTGTTATATATGGGTATATATACAATATGGGTTTTTAATTTTTGATTTTTAATTAATTATTTCTGTACATTTTTATTCCCATTTTATATTTTATTTATTTATAGCATAAAATTAGGAACATTTTGATGTTTTTATTTTATTTTTATTATTTATCTACAAGGGTAAATTAAATAGCTATATACATCTTTATACATGGTATATGTACAATGCTCTTTTTGGTTTTTTTAATTTTGTTCTTTTTAATTGATTTTTGTTTTTATAGCTTTTATTTATTTACAACATGAAATATAAACTATGTACAAATTTTTAGGGATTTTAATTTATTTATTTATTTATTTACAAGGTTAAATAAATAAAGGTGTGGTCTTATGTACATGGTGAATATGTACAAGGAAGAGTATTTTTATTTTCTTTTTAATTTTTCTATTTTTATTCTGATTTTATCTTTACAAATATATACAAATATATACAAGCCCATTTTATTTTAATTTTTAGAGGAAAATATTTTTATTATATTTACAGGTATATTTACACACATGAGCTCCCTATCTCTCTCTACTTTGGCTTTTATGCGGTCAGGCCCATGCTGAGCCCTCCCTTGGGATTAGGTTGCTCAATATTTATTCTAAATATTTCCCTCTTTTTCTTTTAATTCTTTATTCTTTTATTTTTGCACAAAAACATGCTAATTATTACTTTTTACACTATGCATGCTCTTGGGCAATTATTTGTATTTACAAATATCTACATGCATTTGCAAAGGTTTTTGTAGCTAAAAAATAAGAATAAAGAGTGATGAATGAGTATTCATCAATGATGGAGGAAAGATATGGTGATGAACAAGAAATAAAAAGGAGTGTATAACATTAGAGGGCTCACAATGAGCAAGGGTCAAAGAGAGATGTAAAAAAAATGAGAAATAACAAAATGATGCAAGTGCATGGGACTTGATCTTTGAATCCTAATCTAGATCAAAACAAACACCAAATAGAATGGGCTCACCAACTCAACATTGTGAAGCCATGAAGGTTTAAATATTTTTATCTTTTTAGTTTTAGAGTTGTGATTCAAGCAAAAATTATAACACATCCTTAATGGCTAGCCCTAGAGGAGAGTGTGTACTACCAAGAAACTATCCCCGTACTCGTTCCACCACCTTTGTATCATATGATCTGCATTTTTTAAGGTCATCAATATCAATCCTGTGGTATACTCAACCAAAGAAATAGAGAGAGCAAGCCGATAGGCGAAACCAAGATGCTCTACACAAGGTAAGATCACCATCGCCGACAAGACCCTACTCATCTACATACAATAGAAGCGCTAATACTTCGTCGGTCCCATGTAATAGATGAGGCAGCCACAGATCGGGTTTTTGTATCTAATCATCAATGGTCGTGATCACTTTGTCTGGAGCATACTTGAATACAATGAGGGGTTTATGAACCCCAAACAATGATGTTCATTATGATTTTTAATTAGGTTCAAAATTATTTACTAGTCACCTTGTTTTATTTTTTCTTTTGTTTTCAATTTCTTCTTGAGTATTTTCAATATCAAGCGCCTAACCATTTTTTGGATTTCCTTTTTAACCTAAGTGCTCAAAATCAGAGGGAGAGAGCGACAAAGCAATGCAAGGTGACACAAGGATGGAAATCTTACCCTTGTATCAATATAATGGATGCTCAAATAAAAGACTTACAGTGCTTCCCAACGCTCTCCATGTAGGACATAAGATAGGAATTTATAAACCTAATCTATAATGAACGCAAACAGCAGAAACACCCTAAGCAAGAATTGACACTAGCGTGAAGCACAAAATTGAGTTTGACTAGATCCGAACGTAGAATAGAGGCACATGCAGATATTAGGTGTGTGAACCTAGGTTACTCAATTAAGCAATCCAAAATGCTAGAAGTGCAATCATAGAAAACAAATAAAATAAGGCAAAAAGCACAAATCGCAAATAGAAATCCGCAAGAAAGTCCAGTGAGCCCCCAAGTGAACATTCACTTGGTAAAATAGGTATGAATGTTCAAGTGTTCACTTGTGTTATTAGAAATTAATAAATAGAAGATATAAAAGATTGTCTCTCTTTCACAAAAATAAAAGAGAATGGGAAATGATAAAAGCCTCTCTGTATCTCTCTCTTGCTCTCTCCAATTGGCGAACAAGAAGAATGGCCAATCTCCTCGTAGCTCGGGTGCTCCAACTCCCTAGGAAGTCGCCTTAGCCATGCAATCCGTCGCAAAAAAATCAACAGAGAAAATTGATTAGCAAAAGTAAAAAAGTATATCAAATAATGCAAAAATAAAGCAGAAAATAATGAAATAAAAATCAACATGAAATCTATCCTAAGTGTTGCTCCCCGGTAACGACATCATTTGATGATCGTTAAAATTGAGGACGGAACCTATTGTCCGATCTTGGAGGGTCTACGGTGCCTGACAAGTCAGGTCCAGTGATAGTTGTGTCTACCACTCTCTTGGCTCTTGGATATCCTCAATCAAAGCACATTAATCAACATTTAACCCACAACAAGGATCAAGCAATGAGTAATGGTGAGCTAAAATTTATTATACCCAACAAAATGATATGTATAATACGCAAGTGTAAGGGTCTAAACACAAAGGAGCAATGGGAATAGACCACAAAAATTGACTAAAAGGGTAGAAAATATTTTTGTGCTTTTGTAGGGATTTTTATTTTTTGTGGGTTTTATATATTCTATATTTTTATGATTTTTAATATATGTGTGTGTGTGTTTTGTTTTTATTATTTTTAAATTTTTTTATACATTTTTTATATTTCTTGATTTTTAATTTTCATTTTAATTTATGTAATATGTATATAAGGGTATACAGATAATATATATGCGATAATAGATATATATGATATAAAAATCTATAAAATATATAGAAGTCAGAAAAATACCTTTAGAATAGTCCTCTTTTATTTTCTTAAAATATTTAGGGTATTTTTAATAATAATATTATTATTATAAGTAGATATACCTATATAGAAAATATATGCTAATATATATACATATTTCT
Organism: Ottelia alismoides; assembly: GCA_037367405.1. Taxonomy (NCBI): domain Eukaryota; kingdom Viridiplantae; phylum Streptophyta; class Magnoliopsida; order Alismatales; family Hydrocharitaceae; genus Ottelia; species Ottelia alismoides. The sequence goes on along the minus strand of JAZKJV010008008.1, from coordinate 171,950 downwards.
ATAAATACTTAAAACTCACAAAATAAAATGTTTTTGTTCTTTTTTTGTTTTTCTCTATTTTTGGTATTTTTCTTATAATTTTGCTAATTTCTTCTGTATTTTTAAATGAATAAAAATGGCAAAATAGTGAACAATAGTAACATGCCAGATAATTTTGGAATTTAAAAATAGGTTAATAGCGCAAAATTTTCCAAAACTATTTTTAATATATAATATATAATATAAATAAGATATAGAAATGGAGAATGATATTATGTGATTTTTATAATTTTTAATAATTTATATATAATTTTCTTAAAATTTTCAGTATTTTTATTTTGGTTTTTTATGATTTTTAGTCTGGAGTTCAAAAATACAATAATAAAAAGATACTATAATTTTTTAGAATTTTCAAAACATTTTTACATTTTTTGTATTTTTCAATGCAATCAGTGAATATCTGAAACACTTTTAAATTTTTAAATATAGATAATTAAATTTCATAGCCTTGTAAAAATATTTGTGACTTAATTCAAGTCTAGACACTTAAAATAATTTTTTAACAATTTTTTGTTGTAAAATGATATTTTTAATAAAAGAAATACAAGAAAGGAAAATACGTGTTCTGGTAGGGACCTAAACATAATTTAAATAAACTTAAATACATTTCATAATAAAAATTACAAAGTCCAGAGCCTCTATGAAAAACTTCCAGAGATATTTAATATTAATATGCTGGTAGGGGTATAAATATAATATTCAAGAAGTTACAATTCATACATGCAATTTAACCACAAAACATTACACTTAATTCAAAATTTCCAAGACTAAATAATAACAAAACCCATAGGGTGGTCCTTGCAAAATGTCCAGTCCCCTCACGTGCACATCCATGTGAGGTCTAAAGACAGGAGAGTGTGGGTTGCAATAATGCTTCAAAAGAGTGGTTGTCGATCCGATCCAGTAGCCATGAGGTCTAAAGACAGGAGATTGTGGGTTGTAATAATGCTTCAAAAGAGGGATAGTCTTCTGGCTCAGGAGGAAAAACTCCTTATGTAAATGTTGTTGTAAATAGTATTTCAAAAAAAACTCCAAAAAGTGGACAAGCCTGATTGAAAATAAAATGCCAGACGGAGTATGTATATACGTTGTATAGTCAATAAGCAAACTTGAACCTCAAAGTTATACCATGTAAGCCTACAACTGGATGACTTGACTACACTGGTCATGCATCCTAGGATAGGTAGCTACACTGGCCATCGTACATTCTTCTCTTCACCCCTCCTCTTAAGTCAATTGCCACTTGAACTTAGAAGGGAATACCCCACTCCCTGAGGAAAGAGTTGTTGGATTGGGGAATCATTGTGTTGTCATTCTGGAGAAGTCAGTTCTTTTGTCATTTCAGTTGTAGAGAGCCACTATCACTTACACTGTACAAGTCAGCTTTATAGTCATAAGATTTTGTGTATAACGTAGGCTAATTATGACATGGATATTGAGGTGGTTTGAACCGAGTTCTGTGACGCTTGAAGGTTGTTGTGTTTTAAAATTGGTTCTCGACCAGGTTCAACACACATTATCACATCAAGCTCTAACCTGATCTCCAAACTTTGATTTTTTAAAGATAAATTTAATAATCGAAATCAATTCCATTTATTCTTTATTTTTCTTTTCTTCTTTATTCCTTTTATACTTATTGCACAAGTGTTTGCTAGGGGCTAGCAAAGGCAAGTATAGGGGGTGATAAATCTCCATTTCATCACCTTTATTCTATCATTTTGGCCTTAAAACCGTAGCTAATGCATGTAAATATCATTAATTTGTACAAAATAACATTCATCATTTATTACATTTATTGTGTAAATAATATGGTTTTTAATGCCAAAATTATAGAATAAAGAGAAGAAAAGAAAAGGAATAAAATATCAAAGATATTTTATGACTCTAAAACCCGAGACCAAGTCAACATTTGAATTGGTCGACAAAAAAAGTAGGGGGAGATAAGGGTCAAAATACAATAAAAACCCATTTATTTATTCATTCAATAAAGCATTTTTGACACCTATTTTATTCTTTATTATTTATACATCAAATAAAGAAACTTTGAACATAAAAGTTGTAGATAATAATGTAAATAAAAACACAAAATTGAGTATGCACAAAAATAACACACAATGTACATTTTATACACAAAATAAAAGCCAAAATCCCAACTTCACAGACCCATATCTTCCAAATAAAAACTCAAAAGGTATCAAAATCAACTCTAATTGTATAGAACTTTTCATAAGCTATTTAATGGAGATGGTTTCATATTTTTTGGAGCTAAGGTGTGAAAGTTAGGTTTTGGACCCTCATTGTACATTAGACCTGAATAAAATATTCAATTTATTCTTTCCTTATTATTTTTACATTTTTTTATTTTCATCATTTTGTAAGTATTATTTATAACCTATGTACATATTAAAACCAAAATAAAATCAAAAAGAAAACACTAAATAAATAAGTTTATGAAAATACATAGGCAAAATATGTATGCAATCACTTGTACATAAATAAAAGTGAACCATATTCTTTTATTCTTTTATTCTTTATTCTTTTACATTTTTATACTCTTGTAATTTATATTCTATTAAAAATTAAAGCTTGAATAAAACCAAATAAAATAAAATAATGTATAAAAAACATAGATGAAATACCTATAAGTATACCTATATAATATATATCCTTATTTATTTAAGTTTACAAATAACATAACAAAAATATATTGAAAATATTTTTATGTACATAACAATAAGGTATAAATATATAAAATAAATTAATAAAATAATAAAATAAAATATACAAAATAATAATAAAATAGTCAAAATATAGATGAATATACCTATAATTATACCCGTAAAAATTAACTATTAATAAATAACACCAAAAAATAAATAAAAATCATAATTAAATACTACATAAAATATTAAACATTTTTCATTTTATAATCGAAAATTAATAAAATCATTTACTAATTTAAATTAATTATTTTTGAATAAATTAGATAGCTTTGTCCGTTTGCGCCTTATCTAGACCAATAGTTGTGCCTCGTTGGTTAACCGCTGGTCAACTTGGCCCCTAGGCGCATGAGTTGGTGTGCCTTGTCATTTCCCCACCTTTCTGCCATTTCTTCTGTTCGATCCATCCATCTATCGCCCTTGATCACTTCACGTGATTTGCTCTCTAATCAACCAAGATCCACACCGGGATCTTGGATCCCTTGTAAATATTGTCGATCGCTGCCAATCATCCAGTCAATAAGGGTGCTAGTTCATATCTATAAATAAAACCTCCGCCTCCATTTGCTTTTTTGGCCATCTTCCACCCCTAAACCCCGTAACCTAGACCAAAGAGAGCACTCGTGATAGGAGAGGAACCCATGAGGTCCGCGACAGTTGAAGGACGGCGGAGGTGCACCCACGGTGAGCTATGGCCACCTTTGCTCCTTTCTTCCTAGAAAGGTATGAGTTGCACATTTTTACATTTTTAGATGGTTTTTAATTCTCCCTTTTTATTCCTGCAATTAGTTTAGCTCGTAGACCATAGTTTTAGCCCAGTATCTCCACTTCGTAGTTCGTCGGAGCGGAGCTCTGGCTAATATTTTTAGCATTCTCCGCCGGTTGATCGACCTACCTTCCACCTCACCCTCAGTCCCTACTACCTTCTCCACCTCCCAACCAACGTTGAGCAACCAGAACCCCTATGGTTCTACGAATTGATGCTACTCCGCTGCCTACAGCCTGAGCATCGCCGTCCACTTTCATTTTCATGCATTTTAGCTTCATTTTCGGTCGAGGAGCAACCCCTCGAGCCATTCTTCCTATCTGTGCAGATCGCACACCTAAGGGATCCCCTCTGGGTTCAAATCGAAGCAATCTGCAAGTTCCCAGGTCACCACTCTTCCTCGAGCTCACCAGATCCCTCCTGTGGGTCAAGGGCATTCGTGCGACCCTCATCAGTTGCGGAGAGCCTCCTCGGATGTGTAGAGCCCAACTCCATTGCCGAAGACCTTCGGGAGGAGGAGGAATCGTCGATAGAAGGTCGGGGGAGGCTCTGTTCTTCCCCGTACTTCGTCAACAACAGCAAGCGTCCGATCAAGAATGTTGCCCCAGATCTTCCAGACGTTGTTGGATGCAGCGCGCCAGAGCCGCCGATCATCCTCCAATGATCTAATCTTGAGCGTCCATGATGAAGCGGCATCGTTGCCTCTGGCGGCGACACGTGGACAAGTGGAGGGAGAGTCGTCCAATCCAGCGCCTTATGGGGTAATTTGTGCTTTAGCCCCTCATTTTTGTGTATTTAATATTCAGTCCTGTAAATAAAATATAACATTTTAAAAAAATTGGAAATTTTGTAATTAGGTCCATGTATTTATTTTATTTGCATTTTGCTCCAATCCAGCTCAGCTTACATGTCGTCCAACGTGAGCTGGGCAAATTGCATGTATGCCCTTACGGCTTTGTGTATTTAGTTTAAGTCCAATAAAATTTGAATTACATTGTATATTTTTGTAAAAATTGTAGTGAGGCCCCCAGACTTTGATTGATTTACATTTATGCCCCTACTATTATATGAATTTCGGTGCTTGGATTTCATTTATCAAAAATAGCAACTTAGCTCCAAACAATCTGCAAAAATAGGATTAAATGCCTCTTTCCATGTATGTTCACATCCCATATTTCGCATTTTTGAGCATTTTAATCATTTATTAAAAATCAAAAAGTGATTATTTTTGTACTGTCTTGCTTAGAAAATATCAAAATAACATAAAAACATCTTCAAAATTCCAAAAAAATATTTATTATCTATTTTGTCCAATTTTAATTACAGATTAAAAATCACTAAAAATGGAAAAAAGACAAAGCCTAAAAATTGAAAACCCCTAAAAACCTTCATAAAAATCTAAAAATTCATTAAAAAATCTAAAAATTTATTTTTTTTATAATTTCTTTATATATATATTATAAATTTGATTTGGATAATTTTGGATCTTATATATTTTTTAAATATTCAAATCAATTTCGGGTGTTTATTAAATCCCTTATTTGGGATATTTTTATTTTAAAAATATATAAAAAGTAGCAAAATTCCAGAAAAATTACAAAAAAAACATTAGAAATATATATATAACCCAAAATAATTTTTATTTTGTATTTTATTTATATTTACTAGTATGTATAAATATATATTCTATATTGTATATATAGCTTTATGTATCCTATATATATTATATTATTAAACGATAAAGAAAATACAAAATTTAAAAATATAAAATGAAAATCTAAAATTATAAAATTAAAAACAATATACAAAATATAAAACAAAACAAAAATAAAATATATATAATCAAAAACCCACAAAAATAATAAAATGGACAAGAGATGAAAGACAAGTTTCGTGTGCATTATTTTTGCCCCCATCTACCGTTTGCTCCCTGAGTTCGGCCTCTACGCATGCTTACACCTATACACTTTTGTTGTAGAGTTAAGTAATTTTTAACTCCACATTTTTTATATTTATTGCTTAATTCGTATTGTAGGTTAATTGTTGATTAATCCAAGGTTCTCGTCGGTCACCTCAACGACTGTGCTCCCGCCTTGTGTGGAACACACGATCGATGAGGATCTTTGGTTCATCAAATGGCGCTCGTTGCCAGGGATAAACGCCATATAGTTTGGGGTTCATTATTGGTTTTCTCTCTCTTGTTCATTTATTTATTCTTACATTTATTTGTTTTTATCATTTATTTAATTTTCATTATTATTTGATATTAATTGTGAACTTTCTTACACTCCTTGTTTGGTTTTGTTGCGAGGGACCGTCACGCAAGGGTGGAATTCCTAGGAAGACCTATGCACCCAAGCAAGGCAGAGCCAGCTTTCAGACTTAGCTGGCAGGAGAGAGCGGCAAAGGAAAACATGGAGGAATTTTTGGAAGACAGCCTCCTCACATTGTCCTTTTTACTTTCATTTTTATTTTTTTTATTATTTACCTTGTATGTTTATGTGAGAGAGTGAACATATATGTGTAATAATTTGGACTCCCACAAGTACAGTGACTTCGCGAGGTCCATTGCCCGAGGGATTGTTCCCTTGGGGCCTCGTCGGCTTTTTTGTGTTTTTATCTCTTTATTTTTATTTGTTTTTTTATTTTTGTTTAATGTATTTTTTGTGAATGAGTCCTAGCTTAGAAATTGTTTGCTTGATAGATTAAGATCCAAAGCCCTAATAAATTTGCTTGTACATATAGCTTCACTTCTGGGCTTAGTCAAATCATAATTGTTATTTATTTAGATTTGAGATTGAGCGCCAATACAACACTTGCAGCATCTGTTGTGGCGGACACCGATGCACTTCAGAAACTAGACTTTTAGATCTCACTTCTAGATATTTAGCATTTGGTGCTTCACGATAATAGCAATTACTACTCCAAGGCGATTTCATCGGATTGCATTGCATATAGTATAGGTTTCAATTCCTTATGCATGCCGCATGGAGAGAGCTGGGAAGCACTGTAAGTCTTCTGACTTTGCATGCATCATCAATTTCCGACTTGCACAGCTTTTTTGACCTTCTCCCTCTGATTTTGCTCACCTTGGATGCTAAATAAAATTGAAAACATCGTTAGGCACATGCATTGAAAAATAACAAAAAAATGTTAATCTAAATAAAATTGGGATTGCTAACTCTATTGACCTTAAAAATAAAATTGTAATGGATTCATTGCTTTGGGGAGAGCAACCCCCTCATTGTCTGTGCATTTTATTCCTACGTACGCACTAAGGATTAGTGCCCAAATCCCAAGCCTATCTTCGGTGTGTACAACTTCTTGAAAATCACCTAACTCTAAAAATGAAAAGATAAAGACCAACATCTCGGTCTTCATTGTGTGAGTAGGTGAACTGGGGGTCTGCTTGGTACATTGATTGTGATTTTGAGCCCATTTGCATTTTCACCCTTTTTGAGTTTTCGGTCCCATATGTGTGAGTCATCATTTTTTATTATTAAGTCTCTCTACCTCTCTTATGTATTTATTTCCTTATTTGCATCCGAGTCGTGATATTGGGTCTTCAACTTCATTGTCTTCACTTGATTTTTTTTGCGGCCACCTTCCTTGCCCATATCATACATATCTGGTCCGGATCAAGGAGACCCTCTCCTTGATCTACAAATTTGTCTATGTCCACTCTGATCACGCCCACCCTCCTCGTTCCCTCTGTATCATCCCTTCTTCTACCTGGGATTGATGTACTTATAGATAGAGATTGCATCGAGGTTTTCGGATTACGTTGATCATTTGATTAAGTTGGGCACATTTTTGAGGATGTTGCGATTGGTGTGCTCCTTTGGGTGGATCCGACTTCGATCTGTGCATAGAGGTTCCTGAGGATTTTGATGATTGCACGATTACCATGTGTGATTCCTATTTGAGGGATTTTGATCACGTACGTCGGATTGAGGATGTGATGTATCGTGATGATTTGATGATGATTTCATGAGCTACGATTAGACAAGCTATTTTACGGTCCATTCGATCATGATTTAGAGGTTTGATTGGCTTTCTTGATTTGGACTTCAAAGCAATAGTGTGTGGAACCCACATGATCTCATTCATCTCCCCGACTAATCCACCCTCGATCTCCTGACTCTTTTCCATCCACCCTTAGCACCTAGGGTATTCCTGTCGACATCTTGAGCCATCTCAGTCGATTGGATTGACTTGATCGATGCATTGCGACTTACCTAATTATTTCTTATCCCTCACAAGATCTTATGCCCTCCTACCGAGGATTGAATGATTGATGATTTTGAGGACCTAAGATTTGATGCCATCATTCCCACGATTTGCTTGACCTAGCTTGCATTGCTCCCCGAGGATTATCTGCGGGAGAATGTAATATTTTCTTTACAATCAGTTTCACTCCTGACTTGTGTGTCCATCTTATTGGAGCATGAAACTGAGTCGTCAAATATTTGAGTGTTTGGCCTCCCGGTTTGCTTATGTGCTCGATTTGTCGATGCATGAGGCCAATTTCATGGACTCCTTCGAATCTTCTCTCCTTGATGGTCCTCTTAAGGATGAGTCTCACCTTTCTGACTATTCATCGCTTAGATCATAGTACTCCATGAGGGTTATCTACAAGAGACTATGTCACTATCTTGATCTTTTGGTCTCTTATGTTGGGTAGCCGATCTATCGTCTACCGAGACCTATCTGTTTGACTCATACAAGTCTTCTCACCTTGACGACCCTCGTAAGGTTGAGATATGTTCCGCTAATCATTGCTTACTTTGCATTACTCCCAGAGGACTATCTGTGGGAGGATGCAACACATTCTTTACACTCAGTTCCACTTGCTGATTGTATCTCCAATTTGAGTCCTAGATTGTGCTATTTAAAATATGCATATAGTGAATTAACGTTCGCTTAAAATTAATTTGACATTTCATTGTAGGCGGCAATCAGAATCGGTCAAGAAATAACCACAATAAAATTTAGTCAAGTTTTAATCACGTGGTTTTATGCTTATTTTACTTGGGTAAGTCACAAGGTCGATCACAGAGAGGCAAAGGAAGAACCTAGAGTTATGTCTATCAAAGTTCATGCACGGTTTTGACGCAGAAATTTTTTGTAAATTTTTTATGCAATTAGGGATGCAATATGCAATTTTGGCCTATTTTAGGGACTAAAATGTAAATATTGAACAAACAATGTCCTAAAATAATATGAAATTTGGCCAAGATGAAATGAATGCACAGTAATTTTTTTGAAATTTTTGGATGCAAGATGAATTTTTCATGAATTTTTAAATGCAAACAAAATGAATCTCAATATTTAATTATAATAAATACTAAATATAATTATTTTCAAGGTATAAAATTATTCAAGATCAATCACTAAATGGTGGATCTCAAAAAAATCTTAAATCTCGAAAATACAAGATTCATTACCTATTAAAAATCAAACATTAAAATATGCCAAATGATTTTTACAAGGCAAACTATGCATGCAAATGCAATTCTTTTTAGGCACAATGTTCATAATAATTAATTCTATTATTTATGATTTTTAGAGAATTTTTAGAGCAACGGTTAATCAATTATAAAAATCAGAGCATAAAGTGGGCAAAGTATGCAATTTTCCACAAAATAATTAATTATTAATTAACCATTGATCACAAAAATATCTACAATATGCCATAATGTATAGAATTAATTGTAAAACAAAATGCTATTTTGGATGAATAAATAGTGTAATGTAGTAGTCTAGAATTAAAAGAGAACATAGGGGTGTTATTGCAATATTTGAATAAATAAATAACTGTAGAACAAGAATAGAAATATAAATACCGATAAATAGGGGGTTTTCTGCAAAAGTGCCAGAGGGGCACGTGCCCTCTAGTCGGTGGACTGGATGGCAATTAGGAGGAAGACCAGGGGGCTGCCCACAATTTTCCCACGGATGACGTGTGGAGCACGTGATCCCAGGTGGCGATGGCTGACGTCAGTGCTCCCTCCCGCACGTGCTCCTCACGTGGGAGGGCCTCGGGACAGCCCCCGACGGCATGGCGGAATGAAGGCAGTTGAAGTCGGTGGAGGGCAGTGGCAGGGACGTGGTCGGTGTAGACGTCGATGATGGTGTAGCTGGCGGCCGCTGGTGGCGCTCCAGTCGCTTTTGGCCGACTATGGTGGTGAATCCGACCGTGAGTTGACGAGGGTTGCAGCAGGAGCTGGGTCGGCGACGAGGAACGTGGTGGTCGTTGACGACGAAAATTGAAGCAGATGAAGAGCGGCGGAGTTGATCGTCGTTGGCAGGCGAAGCTAAAGGTCGAAGTTGATGGATGATCGTTTGAGAGAGCGTTGGCTCGACGGGATGATCCTGGATCTGGGCAGAAGCATGAAGAACGTGGCTGCATCGATGTCGAAGGGGGAAGGGGACTCCGGATGTCGCCGGTGGAGACGACTTCAGGGTGCTATCACCGTCGCGAGGACGACCTGCTGTACAATCGACGGATGCCCTGCGATGGAGGGCTGACGGAGATTAAATAGGAGGAGGCGAGTCGACCGGAGAAGGAAGGGGGGCTGTCGGGGGATTTGATTTGGGATTCACCGGGGTTGGTGATTGGCGGCGGCGAACTCTGTGGGATTTGGAGTTTGACAAGATCTGATTGGATCTGGTGGAGATATCGTAGCGGCGGTGAGGTTTGATGAGATCGGAGATTTGGAAGGTCAGTGGCGAGATTGGGGGGTGGTGATTTATTTGTAGCAGTGCGAGATCGGTAGTGAGATTTGGGGTAGAGGAATCGTGGGATGAGGCGACGAGCGATTCTCAGATTGGGAAAGTGATCAGATGGAGAAGATGATGCTGGGGCCGTCCGATCGCCCGAGATCAGACGGCCCTTTATGTGCCATGTGGCGAGCTGGGGTGAGAGGGGGCAGCACGTGCGTGGCATGTGCCTGAGGGCACGTGCGGTCCTTTTTATTTTTTTATAAAAAATGAATAATAAAAAACCCAAAAATGGCTGACACGTGGTGGTTCCAGGAGCTGCTACATGTCAGTACGACAAAATTCAGAGAATAAATACTTTAAAAAATCCAAAATAAATAGCAAACGGCCTCGGTAGATTGCCTGATCGGGGCCTTTATATTAAGCCGGCTAAATGAGAATCCGATCCGCGCTGTCATTAGAATAGGTAGAGCAGGTAGGTTAGGCATGTTGAGTCTACATGGGCTTAAGCTAGAGCTAGCTAATCAAGAGTTCGGGAATGTCATAAAGAGAGGCGCCCTTCTTCGCGATTTCCATGACGCAGCTGATATTGAAAGTCATAGACTCGATGCTAGTTTCTTCACGAAAATTGCTCGTCTCGATGAGATCTAAAACTTTCATGAACACACCAAGACCAAAATCCATCAATTGCATGAAGTGATATTTTTGGGGTATCCCATGTACATAGAATACTTGGATTTTTGGATTTCATGATTTTTATGTCATTTTTAAACCAGATAAAATTCGGAAAAATATAATAAATCAAAGATAAATATTTACACATTAATCTATTTTTTGGATTTTTATTAATTAAGAAAAAGAAGAAATAAATTAAAAGATGAAAAAGACAACTTTTGTACAGACAGTTATTGAAGACTTGGACTCAATTTGTTTCCTTCATTTCAAGCTCAGTTTGAATTTGAATTTTTGCGCATTTTAATAAAACTTTCATCAAAGAAGACAAATGAAAAAGGAATAAAATAAAATAGGTTAATTATGTACATAAAATACTAGGTCAAAAATCGATAAAATACAAAATGTACAAAAGAGATCCAAAACCCAATTTTCATATATGAGCTCTGATTCACTTGCCTTGTTTTGAAGGTAATTGAATGTATATTAGTTCAATAGTAAGTAGGATCAAATTGGACACTGGATGAGGGAGATATGAGGGTTTTAGTCTGGAAATTCTGAAACTAGAGTTTGGGTTTTTGGTCCACTTATTTGGGTTAGTGATTTTTTTGTATTTTTCATTTATTCTTGTGAGTGATGTACACAGTGGAGGTGGTTTTGGGTCATTCGGAGTTATCATGAATTAATTAAAAATCAGGTAAGTTAGGCTATTTACAGGTCAATTTTGGCTGGGATTTTTGGCTTCTTATTTTATGCAGAAATAAGGGATAAAATGCAATTCTTTTTAGAACATGCATGAATGCTAATTATGTAGAATAAATCAAGAAATGCCAATGATTTTGAGGGATTTGAGCTTAATTAATGAAATTTAGAGTGATGAATCTGAGATTCATCATCCCCCTATACTTAAACCATGTTTGTCCCTGAGCATCAAAAAGAAATGCCATGAGGTGAAATGAGATTGGGTTCCATACCAAGACCATGAGCTGAAGGTGAAAATGAAACTAGACTCGACCTTTTGATTATTAGTTTCGCGGAACTTCTGTGAGACTTAGAATTTTAAAATCAACAGCCTTCAAGTTCTACACATCATTGTACAGTTTCGGCTCAAAAGTCATCTTAGATCAATCCTCTTCCCAAATCATACACTATGAACATTGAATAATCGACTCGTGTGTGAAAGGTTTTAGCTCTTCCCATCGAGAATGCCGGACTACCATGCAAACCTCCTCTCCAGTAACTCATCCTTGGGGAGTCGGGTATTTCCTTCTAAGTTCTGTCGTGTTGTATTCACAATCGAATTGGGGGGAGAAGTTATAAGGAGAAAAGAACTGGACGGTGGCCAGTGTAGTCAGCTCTCCTTGTGAAGATGGACAGTGTAGCCGAGTCTCCACTAAGATCTGCAGGTTTTCTTAAAGCTTGGACCTTTTTGGTCAGATATTTATTTGGTAGTGGCTTCTTTGCATTTGGAATTTTTGGTGGTTCTGCTTGGATCTTATTGTGCCCCTACGGATATAGAATCTTTTTTCCATACATTTTTTGGGGTATTAGTAAAAATTGTACCCAGTCGTCCATCCCTTTTTCGAAGCTTTATTTCAACTCGTACTCTGGTCTTTAGATTTCCACACTACCAAAAAAACTCATACAGTCTTCCAACATCTCATCTGAGTTGAGCTAAGTGTATAGTGAGAGAGTACAAATTAATTTCCTATTCCAGAGTCGTACCCAGAATAAAGAGACTAGGTTAGACACTAAGAGTCAAACGCTGCACATTGTCATGTGGAACTCAAAGAATTAAGCCAAAGACCTGAAGTTTCTAAAATCCTATTTCTCGGTGAAGTTCCTCTAAAAATTAGGTGGATTAAGGTCAAGTCCAGACCACTCTCGATTTCTGCTCATAACTCGGTTCAGAACCCAAAGACTTTTCACAAATGAAAATGAATGCAATGCTGGATGAAGTGCAGGTGTGTGAACTGCAGACACATTTTTTGTGATGATTTTTTTAATTTTTTATGCAAGGGATTTTGGGTTTTTTTATTTAACGCAAAAATGAATAAGAAGCTATTTTTTTCAAAACTTTTGGGTTAGATACAGTCAATGTTAGTAGCAAAACTCTTTTTCTTTTTGTTTTCTTTTTGTTTTTTTTCAAAAAAGTTACCCATCCCGTAAATACATATAGACTTACGTGAAAGTACGAGATATGGGTAAAATATATACAAAGTATATATACAGACCCCCCTATACTTAGCGAGTGTTGTGTCCTCAAAGCACACAAAGCGTAAAGAAGACATAGCTCGGGCTAAGCGTAAGAGAGTAAAAAAGAAAAAGAAAAAGATGGATCGGACCGTCCCCTTATACTTAGGCTATGAACATTCTAAGTATAAAAGAAGAGCGAAAAAATGAGGTGGTTGGGATATGTGAATTAGGAGAGTATATACAGATGGGCATTGGTTACCCCTACACTTAGGCTCTGGTCAGCCTAAGTACAGAAGAATGGTGGTCATGGAGCAATCGTGAGGAGTGTGATGAGGGAAATGGTATATACATATGGCATCGGTCCCCCCCATACTTAGGCCTTGGCAAAAGTAGAGGAAGAAGTTGTACAAGGAGACCGATGTTGTCGAGAGGGAGGGTGGGCAGCCGATGATTAAGGCAGTTTTCGGTTGATCTTTTGTGGGCCTGCGGTGGGAGATCGTAATGACGAGAAGGAGATGAAGCATATGATTCCCAACTATTATCAGTGCTATCCTCAGAAAAATCATGATGGATAGTAGATGAAGCGTATGAGTACGATGAAAGGTATCCATCATCAGAGTTATCCTCAGAGGAATAGTATTTGAAAGTGGACACACTTCAGATATTCTTGTCTTTTTGTTTCTTCAATTGTTTCCTCGGAATTCGTTCCTTCTTGGGATCAAGCGGTTTATCCTCGGATGAATACTCTGAAGCACCAGTCTCAGTCAGCTCATAAGAAATAATTCCAGTGTATTTGATGAGAGCAGGAGCATCCGCTTTTGATGAATAATAGTGAGGAATGGGAGTCATCCAATGGGAGTCGAATTTTGGATCCTTGCGAAGATATGGTTTTAAAACAACCGAACAGACTTCACTCATGTAGATTACCTTTTCCGGACCTAGGAGGGATCATTAGATGATTCCTCTTCCGAAAGGTCAAAGGTGACTTTCTTTTTCGATGAAGGAGTAGTCATTTTGTTTCGTGAAGTTATCGGTCTACTTGAGTCTCCAGATGAATAACCATTGGAATTCTTATTCTTGGTCGGTGTTCGTCCTGCGTTTTTGTTCTTAGTCTTCTTAATGCTGGTGCACTCTTGATTTGGGATGATTTGGTCAAGGTATTCAGAGTGTTGCCCCTGGGTGCGGCCATGCATACGTCTCAGGATCATATAAGAAACATTCTTCTATTTTGAGATCCGCAGGAATTGAAATACTAGGCAGAGTCTCTGCATATTCGTTCTCAATTAATTTGAAGTTGGATCATTCCTGTGTCAAGATGATGTGATCAAGGTAGCTAGAATAGGTTGACCCAGGGTGCGACCATGCATAAGTCTCCGGATCATATGATTCATATACTTAATTCTCCATGGTGAGCTCAGCTGGGAATGGAGCAGGGGGAGAGTCTCTAAACCAATAGTCTCATCAATAATCGCTATCTCAGATGTCACAGCGGGGTAGGTCTCTTCTACCGCTTCGTGGTTATGGCTATCGAGGACTTCATGGGTTGCCTTAGAAAATCGTGGTTCCTCAAAGATTGGGTGAGATCGAAGTGCTTCCAATGCTGTAAAATTGATTTCCTGAGTCTCACATTCAATAATTTCCTTAGCCAATGCTAAGAATGGTTTTCCGAGAATAATTGGAGACTGGGTGAATTCTACTTGATGCTCAATATCAATGATCATGAATTCTACTTTGAGCGGAGCACCCTTGAATGTCATGATGTCAGAAATGGTTCCTCTCGGCCGCTTTATCGATCGGTCAGCCAATTGAACAATCTCTCGTAACTTCCTGATCGGTCCGGGTGTGTGGTCGTGAAATACAAAGGTCGGGAGGATATTGATTGGTGAATTGTCGTCAATTCGAGCATGGGTGAAAATTGTGTCTTTGATCACGCAATCAAATCTGGGCAACCGCTTCACTATGCGGCTCTTGGTTTTTCTGCTCAACACCAAGGAGGAGGTCATTGACAAAATATGTCTTTCAGCGTTTGTTTATATCCTGTCCGACTTTTTCATCACTAATTTGTCCATTACAAATCCTTTAAGGTCGGGGAAGTGTTCAATGGCCTTTATAAAGGGAAGTTCAAAAATCAATCTTTTCTCTAGTGCTTCCCATAAAGCAGGATCCAAGTTCTTTAGATTTTCTTCAGATTTAATTTTTATGTATTCTTCAGGATTTTCGATTTTTTGGGTGTTTTTGGATATTCCATTTTTTTGGTATTTTCTGTGTGGTGTGGTGATGTGGTGTCTTCCGTAGATGAGAAGGGGCTTTGACGTTCCGAGTAAGAGTCAGATGCATAGTCATTTCTAGGGAAGTAATATGCAGACGTGACGCTATTAGAATCGTCCCTATGTCTCTGAATATTCTCAAAATTGTCAACATGAGATCCAATCTTTTCCTCATCCATTTTTGTGTCTGAGCTCCCAGAGAGTGAAATTAGATGGTCGGCAAATTTTTGAAATCTATCCTCCATTAATTCGAATCTCTTATTTATCCTCGAAATATCATCCTCAAAATTCTATTCATAAACAATAATGGGAGCAGTCGGTGTGTATTTTTGCGTTTGAGATTCAATAACTTCATCTTCCATTATCCTGTATGTGCTGAGAGGAGAATTTCTTGGAATATCCGATATAAGATCATTATTTTTTGAAAATTTCTCCTCAAAAATTATGGAAGGAGGCTTCTTAGTGGAAAGATTTTGCAGAAATGTGTAGGTCTCATACTCGACATGTCGTGACTCAGGCATGCAATGCTGGTTTGAGTAGAGTCTACTTCCATGGTCTTGATTGATCGTATCCTCAAATAATGGAGTCATACAAGTTACATATGTGTCAATATCATCAGTTTGGTCCTCTGTATGTATAGGTTGGTCGAAGGAGTAGTATTCTGGTTTGTCAATAGAGATTTGATCGTTACAGTCAATCCAACGCTGATAATCATTAAATGTGGGTCTCTCCATTTGGGTTTGGTTCCTCGGCTAGTCATGGGATTCAAAAGTAATTTGATCTTGAATTGATTCATTTGCGAGAAACCAAGAATAAGACATTTCAGTCCAAGATGGTAGGTGGTCATGTGTGGTTAAATGATTCGAGTAGGAATTCAATGAGGGGGGCGAATTCATCTGCGGGTGAAAGTCTCCCACAAATATTGGAGGATTATTGAAAGAAGATGTTTTAGTTTATTTGGGCCTAACCGAGACAAATTCATTTTCATAATATAGATCAGATGGGTGCTCGGACCATTGTCCTGTGTTTGTCAAAGGAGGTTGAGGATGAATCATCATGGTTGATCTCGGTGCAATTGCACGGGATAGTCAAAAGAAATTTTATCAAATGTACAGCTTTTGATCTTCGAAATCAGTTCACGCACACCAATGCAAACACAATTCAAACCCCAAGTTCACCAACTCACACAATGAAGCCGCAAGAGTTTGGTTATTATCTTTTCGATTTTAATTGGTGATAAGACAATCTTGGAATGAATTTTAGCGGGTTGTTAGGTGCCAAAATTTTCCTAATGACTGGCCCAAATTCTTACGACTAGTTGCACATACTTTCAGCTAGTATGGGAGTAAGTATGGATCGTAGAACGGCTACCCGTTACTTGAGGACGGAGCCTTACGCAGTGTCCTCTAAACCACCCACTCTGCTAAGGAAATCTGGATCGTTTACTGTCTACCTGTTAGATCCTCACTGAGAAGTAGCTAATCATTTTTGGTAGAATCAGTAGTCAATATGAAAATCCAGGTTTGGGCTCTAGCCTTATGTGTCGTCTCTCACTCACTGAGAAAAATAAAAGAATCCAAGGTCGGGGTTGCTCTCCCGCAAAAAGTCTCGATTTTATGAGTTATTTAAAGTCAGTTATATTTAGCCGTCTCAATTTTAATTATGGGAGTAAGTACGGATCGTAGAACGGCTACCCGTTACTTGAAGACGGAGCCTTACGCAGTGTCCTCGAAACCACCCACTCTGTTAAGGAAATCTGGATCATTTACCGGCTATCTGTTAGATCCTCACTGAGAAGTAGCTAATTATTTTTTGTAGAATCAGTAGTCAATATGAAAATCCAGATTTGGGCTCTAGCCTTAAGTGTCGTCTCTCGCTCACTGAGAAAAATAAAAGAATCCAAGGTCGGGGTTGCTCTCCCGCAAAAAGTCTCGATTTTATGAGTTATTTAAAGTCAGATATATTTAGCAGTCTCAATTTTAATTAGGTGATCACTGAAGTGAGAAATTTTAATTAAATGCACGTCTATCATCCAGTCCCATTTTCCTTTAAAATTATGTGATAAAACAGGAGGGAGAAATTTGAGAAAAGTCGATGCACGTGAAAAACTATGATGTATGCTCAGTTAGATGACTTACAATGAATCCTCGCAATCTCCATGTGGGATGAAATACAGAAATTTCAAAAATTAATTTAAATGAATGCAAGCCAATGAAAAACCACACCTAGAAGAAAGTTCTATTAGAGGGGAAGAATTGAGTTGAATTCCGCTAAATTGAACGATCTATGTGCGTCTCAATTAGAGTGAAGTACGGTCTTAGATCTTATGAGAATAATCAAAAATTAAATGCTCTGAGAGCTGTATGTGCGGGTCTATCCTAAGTGCCACTCAAGTTGGGCCCCACCCTCACCGGAGAGTGAAACAGGCCACGACATACCACAAAAAAAGTTCAAGGTCTTTTACACATGCGAGAGTCCAAATGGACACAGCTAGAAATGAGCAATTAATTACTGAAATTAAAATTATAGAAAATAAATTCCTAGACTCTACGCTCTCTCATGACTCGACTCGATCTTAAATTAGTTGCGACTTTTTTGGAAGTCAGTGAAGATACTTCGGTTTCCAAAAACCGCTCCATGTACGTCGGGTACCTCGCAAGAAAAATAAGAGAGATGGTGTAAGAGAGTGACTCAAAAATAAATCAAAAATAAAATAAGAAAAATAATTGTTGAAAATAAATGCAGGAAAAAGAAAAAAATGGAATTTACAGTGAACAATCCAGGGGTCATACTACCCGAATGCGGAAAACCGAACAAAAAATTTTCAGACAAAAAACTAAGCCGTTTGCCTCCCCGTCAACGACGCCATTTGACGAGTCCTAGATTGTGCTATTTAAAATATGCATGTCGTGAATTATCGTTCGCTTAAAATTAATTTGTCGTTTCGTTGTAGCCGGCAATCGGAATCGGACAAGAAATAACCACAATAAAATTTAGTCAAGTTTTAATCACGTGGTTTTATGTTTATTTTACTTGAGCAAGTCCCAAGGTCAATTACAGGGAGGCAAAGGAACAACTTAGAATTATGTCTATCAAAGTTTGTGCACAATTTTCGAGACGGTCGTTTTTGTAAATTTTTTATGCAATTAGGGATGCAATATGCAATTTTGGCCTATTTTAGGGACTAAAATGTAAATATCGATCAAACAATGTCCCAAAATAATATGAAATTTGGGCAAGATGAAAATTATGATGAAATGAATGCACAGTAATGTTTTTATAATTTTTGGATGCCAGATGAATTTTTTATGAACTTTTAAATACAAACAAAATGAATTTCAATATTTAAATATAATAAATATTAAATCTAATTATTTTCAAGGGTTAAAATTATCCAAGATCTATCACTAAGTGATGGATTTCAGAAAAATCTTAAACCTCAAAAATACAAGATTCAATAACTATTAAAAATCAAACGTTGAAATATGCAAAATGATTTTTACAAGGCAAACCATGCATACAAATGCAATTCTTTTGGGGCACAATGTTCACCACAATTAATTCTACAATTATGATTTTTAGGAAATTTTTAGAGCAACGGTTAATCAATTATAAAAATAAGAGCACAAAGTGGGCAAAGTATGCAATTTTCCACAAAATAATTAATTATTAATTAACCATTGATTATAAAAATATCTACAATATGCCATAATGTAGAGAACTAATTGTAGAATAAAATGCTATTTTTGGATGAATAAATAGTGTAATGTAGCAGTCTAGAATTAAAAGAGAACACAGGGGTGTTATTGAAATATTTGAATAAATAAATAACTGTAGAACAAGGATAGAAATATAAATACCGATAAATAGGGGGTTTCTGCAAAAGTGCCAGAGGGGCACGTGTCGGTGGGCTGGATGGCATATAGGAGGAAGACCGGCGGGTGACGATGGCTGACGTCAACGCTCCCTCCCACATGTGCTCCTCACGTGGGAGGGCCTCGGGACAGCCCCCGATGGTGTGGCAGAATGAAGGCGATTGAAGTTGGTGGAGGGCGGTGGTAGGGATACGGTCGGCGTGGACGTCGACGACAGTGTAGCTGGCGGTCACTGGTGGCACTCCGGTTGCTTTTGGCCGGACTATGGTGGTGAATCCGACCGTGGGTTGACGGGGGTTGCAGCTGGAGCTGGGTCGGCGACGAGGAACGCGGTGGTCGATGACGATGAAGGTTGAAGCAGATGAAGAGCGACGGAGTTGATCGTCGTTGGCGGGCGAAGCTGAAGGTCGAAGTTGATGAAGACGATTGTTGAAGAGAGCGTTGGCTCGACAGGACGATCCTGGAGCTGGGCAGAAGCACGAAGAACGCGGCTGCAACGGTGTCAAAGGGGGAGGGGGACACTGGATCTCGCCGGCAGAGACGACTTTGGCGCGCTTTCACCACCGCGAGGATGACCTGTTGTGCAATCGGCGGATGCCCTGCGATGGAGGGTCGGCGGGGCTTAAATAGGTGGAGGCGAGTCTGCCGGAGAAGGAAGGGGGTTGTCGGGGGATTTGATTTGGGATTCGTCGGGGTTGGTGATTAGCAGCGGCGAACTCCACGGGATTTGGAGTTTGACAAAATCCGATTGGCTCTGGTGGAGATATCGCGGCGGCGGCGAGGTTGGATGAGATCGGAGATTTGGAAGGTCGGCGGTGAGATTGGGGAGCGGTGATGGATTTGTAGCAATGCGAGATCGGCGGTGACATTTGGGGCGGAGGAATCGTGGGATGAGGCGTCGGGTGATTCCTAGATTGGGAAAGTGAACGGATGGAGAAGATGATGCAGGGGTCGTCCGATCGGCCGAGATCGGACGGCCCTCCATGTGCCACGTGGCGAGCTGGGGGTGAGAGGGGGCAGCACGTGCATGACACGTGCCTGAGGGCACATGCGCCGCACGTGTAGTCCTTTTTAATTTTTTTATAAAAAAAATGAATAATAAAATCCCCAAAAATGGCTGACATGTGGCGGCTCCAGGAGCTACCACGTGTCAGCACCATAAAATTCAAAGAATAAATACTTTAAAAAATCCAAAATAAATAGCAAACGGCCTCAGATTGTAAAAGTTTCTTCATAAAAATTGCTCGTCTTGATGACATCTACAACTTTCATGAAGATACCAAAATCAAAATTGATCAATTGCACGAAGTGATATTTTTGGAGTATCACATATACATAGAATACCTGAATTTTTGGATTTTTTTGATTTTTATATCATTTTTAAATCAGATAAAAATCCGAAAAAATATATTAAAATCAAAGATAAATATTTACACATTAATCTAATTTTTTTGGATTTTTATTAATTAAGAAAAAGAAGAAAAAATTTAAAAGACAAAAAAGATGACTTTTGTACAGACATTTATTGAAGACTTGGACTCAATTTGTTTCTTTGATTTCAGGCTCAGTTTGAATTTGGATTTTTACGCATTTTAATATAACTTTCATCAAAGAAGACAAATGAAAAATAAATAAAATAAAATAGGTTAATTATGTACATAAAATACTAGGCTAAAAACTGTTAAAATACAAAATGTACAAAAGAGGCCCAAAATCCAATTTTCACATATGAGCTCAGATTCACTTGAACTTAGTCTTGTTTTGAAGGTAATTAAATGTATATTAGTTCAAAAGTGAGTAGTAACAAATCGGACACTGGATGAGGGGGATATGAGGATTTTAGTCCGGAAATCTTGAAACTAGGGTTTGGATTTTTGGTCCACTTATTTGAGTTAGTGATTTTTTTGTATTCATCATTTATTCTTGTGAGTGATATGTACACAGTGGAGGTGGTTTTGGGTCATTCGGAGTTATCATGAATTAATTAAAAATCAGAGAAGTTAGGCTATTTACAGGTCAATTTTGGCTGGGATTTTTGGCTTCTTATTTTGTGCAGAAATAAGGGATAAAATGCAATTCTTATTAAAACATGCATGAATGCTAATTATGCAGAATAAATGAAGAAATGCCAATGATTTTGAGCGATTTGAGCTTAATTAATGAGATTTAGAGTTATGAATCTGAGATTCATCAGCAGGTCACATAACTGAATCGTCTGATATGTACCATCGATCTCACTGCCTTGATGTATATCTGATCGGTTGGATCATGGGACCAATTGGTTTTGACTCTTCTGAGTTCGCTCTCCTTGACGGTCCATGATGAATATGTGATTCATCGCCTTTATTCTTTCATTTTAGCTAAAATCCTTGGTAAAATGCATGTAAATAACCACTAATTCCATCTAATTAACATTCTAAATACAAAAATTAATATTATATAATTAACACTTATTTTTACCAAAATAAAAGAATAAAAATAAAAGGAAAATAAAAGGAAAAGAAGGATGTATATAAAATATATACAGACTAATCCTAACCCCAAGACCAGGTCAATATTGACAGGGTCGAAAAAAAATAAGTAAGGGAAGATAAGGATTTTAATTTATAAAAATATTCAGAAAATCAAGACCAAAAATATAATTTACCCATTTTTCATTTTGTATATACTTCACCTATTTTTTTATCATCAAAACCACCTCAAATTAACATACTTCTTTTATAGAAGTTGTTCATAGAAATATATATTATTTTATAAAAATATCAGAAAAATATTTTGACATAAAAATAAAATAACCGCAATGAACCGTAAAAGCTGCAAAAGCCAACTTCCAAGGTTCATAACTATTTATAGAAAACTCCAAAATGACCAAACTCACTTTTAAAATGTGTTTTGTACATAATACTATTTATTAAAAATATCAGAAAAATATTCGGATAAAACCGGTGAGTTTTGGCTTTTTCGACCCGTTGTATATATGTATTATATATAGAAACTTCCCTGATTTTTAATTAAATAACCGTAAACCCGATTAACTTAATTATTTTTCCTAAAATCCTCTAAAATTGTATACAAAAATATAAAAATATAATTAAGCTAAAATACCAATAAAACTCGAAGCCTCGAAGCCGCTACTCTATTCTTCTGAACCTCATAACTCGGCCATATGAACTCCAAATTAAGCAAACTTGATTTCAAAAATTATATTTTTCAATTATCTACAAAATGACACTAGTTTCGCTAAAATGAAGTTAATATGAAAAATACGATTTTCAGGTCCATATTGGTATATTGTGCAATGAACCGTAACTTATTACTATTTTTATATACATTAACTTATATTTATATACTTTATTTAATTAAATTAAAGTTAAAATTATATAATTATTTATTCATTTACTTAATTAATCTAATTAATTATTTAGTATTTAATCATTAATTATTACTTAATTATTCATTGAGGTATGTAATTAATCCATTAGTTATTATTCTAATTACGTAATTAGGTGTATAATTATTTCTTTAAATTATCTCGTTTCAATCCTAACTAATTATTAATTAATAATTTAATTTTATTAAATTTAATTTCCTCTCTCTCTCCTTCCCTTTCTCTCTCTCTAACTTTCCCCTTTCTTCCCTGACGGATTCCCCATCCCCACCGCCCGCGTCCCTCTTCTTCTCCAACCTCCTCCACCGCCCAAACGGTCAGCCGTTGGCCGGACGTTGCCCAACCACCCCTGCTTCCGATTACCGCCACGGTGATCCGACCCCATCCTCGCCTATTTATACCCCCTCACCCTCTACCGATTCTAGCATACACCATTTTTTCCCCTTTCCGTGTGTTCCGAGGGGGATCGACGAGAGGACGGTGACAGCGTCTGAACTCCTCCGTCGTTGAGCGAGATCGGGTGAAGATCGGCGTGGTCCCTCGCCGACGTTGTTATTCCTCCGCCGTGCGTTCACCTTCGCACGCGCCGACGCGTCAAGGCCGCAACCTTCATTCCCAGGCGCGTCATACATTCACCTCTAACTTCCAGGTTAGGCCTTTCCGTTTCTCAATCCTTCTCTCGTCTTTCTCTCGTCTCTCTCTCTCTCTAATTTTGTTCTGTTTTTTTTCGATTCTCTATCTTCTCAAACCATTTCGTTCTTCTCTGTTTCTACCATTCCAATTTTTTTCCTCCTATCATTTTTTTTCCTCCTCATTTCTATTGATTCTCCATATCACATTCCACCCATTCAATCCCCTTGTTCTTGAAATTGGTCGAGGATTTGTCCCTCGAGCTTTGTTTGAACATCCAGGTCGTGGGCACTTGAACGTATATCAATAGCCTGAATTTAGATTGAGAACCTCCAGCAACATTATCAAGGAAACTACAATATCCATTTCTACCGGCGGTTCAGAATTCAACATCTGGAGCACTGATTCTCCACCTTGAGCAGCACTAACCGAGATTGACATAACCGTCAAACCTGCAAAAATTCTGGAAGGGACGAGTATTGTATCCAGATCTAACAGGCATCGTTTGATTTTCTAAGGAGAACTCCAGAGACTCTCCGATTGTGTTCACCACCTCCTCACGCACCTAAACCGATACGAGCCTTCAAGCGCCTTAGCTCTGCGCTTAAGCCTTCAGACACCGTCTGCGCATCCGAGTTCCGTTCCCACAGGCGAACACCTCCTCATGCACCGACCGAGGAATTTGGGGAAGAACAGGAGTTATCTCCAGACTGAATTGTTATCCTTGGATCAGATTCGATCTAATTCTGAGCATCGATCCACGCGTCGCCATTGAATCTACTCCACCGCCTGACCGCTTAAGAGCGCACGTGTTAGGCGCACCCGTCGAAGATATTTTCTGAGAAAAAATTGCGTTGAATGCTCTTTGAATATTAACAAATCACGTACAAGTCCTTATCTAAGGGGTACACGTGCGCGCGCACGTGATCATTGGCAAATCTACAGAACCAATCCCCGCTATGGTTTAATTTTCCAAGCAAGTACCTTTCATGTCGACAAAAACGTGAATACCAAGTAGTATTTGGGAGTTTTTTTCGCATTCACCCATTCATGTTCTGAAAATTTCACGTGAACTCCATACTTTTTTGATAATTACACTAATACCCTTATAATTGTATATAAACTCATATACAAACTCTATGCATAATAAATAAAACTAAAATTATAAAAATATAAATAAAATCATATTTGAAATAAAAAAATACTTTTTAGTATTAATAATAACTCATTTAAAAAATACATAAAAATTCAACAAATCTGAAAGCAAATAAAAAAATTATAAAAACCTACCTAAAAATCCTATAGAAATTACACTTAGTACATTTTATCGTATTTTACATAATAAACCAATAACAAAATAAAAAATAAATAATAAAACCAAAAAAATATAAGATACACAAAAATTTGTTAAAACTTGTAAAAATCATAACTAAAGAAATAAAAATCCCCTAAAAACACACAATATATCACTTTAAAGGAACTTTTATCTATTTTTTTTATAAAAATAAAATAAAAATATTTTCATATTATTTTAAATCTTAAAAATCAGAAAAACGTCACAACTATTAATAAAAAATAATTTTTTCACATTAAAAGTAATTCAAAATCTCTAAAAATACTAAAAAAAACCTTTTAAAATCCATAAAAATAGAAAATAACAATAAAATTTAAAAATAACAAAATAAAAATTAAATAAAAATTACAAAATATTTTCTACAATAAAAAAGAGAACCGAGAGGCTGCTGCGTGTATCAACCAAGCTGGCTGCTACATGTAGCATTCTCCCCTAATTTTTTTTATTTTTTTTACGAAATTTCGCCATGTATATTCATCTATATATCCCTCCTACATGTCATTCAAATTTCGCGAGAAACAAAGACTCCTAAGCCGTATCGGTGGAACGGAACTCGGATGCCCCACGGAGCAGACGGTGTCTGCGTATTCATACCGTTAAAAATTAACCGGTCTAGATGGAGGGCATAGGAGTCTCCATTTCTCACGAAATTTGAATGACATGTAGGAGGGATATATAGATGAATATACATGGAAAAAATTTCAAAAAAATAAAAAAGGGGGGGAATTGCCCCACGGAGCAGTCAGCTTAGCTGCTCCGCGGAGCAGCTTCCCTTTCCTGATAAAAAATTCAAAATACTTTAAAAAATAAAATTCCTTAAAATTCAAATAAAAAATCCAGAAAAATTATTAGAAAAACAAAATAAAAATTAGGAACTGTTTAACCTTAGTGTGTCTATAGTTTAACACTAGTTTCCAATGGTTTGCCTCCCTGAGTTCGACACTCCTGTGCTTAACCACTATACACTTAAGTTTAGGAGTATAAATAAAATAAAGAAGATTAACTAATCCTTAATCTTTTCTGACGAAACCCACCCGGTCGATACAACGACCGCGATATTTTTCTCTATTTCTTTTGCAGGGATAAAGAAGTGATCGGGTGGTGTTTTTCAGATGGTGTCGTTGCCATGGAGGAAGCGCTAGGGTAGTCGTAGACCTAGGTTTAGGGTTTCTCTTTTTTGCCATTTATTTTCTAACCTTACGGCTTTTTGTTTCTGAGTTGTGCAACATAGGTTGAGCCGCATATCTAAGAACCGCAAAAGCCGCAGAAATTTTTTTATAACTTCTTGTAAAATTATAAAAAAAATTTAAGGGCACTTTCTCGTTTCTTTGTTTTTGTAGAAAGGGGCCTCGTAAAGGAATCTCGATTTATATCTTTCTCGAGGTCTGTTTCACCGGGGCTGTACTCCTAGGGAAGCAGGGCACCACCGTGATTTTTTTCGCTCACATTTTTCTCGATGATTTTCCGCAACTTTTCGAGTTAGGTGCTTGTTAGGATTCTTGTGGTTTTCCCCCTTCTCTGCGCACCGTAGCTTAGATGTATGCTTAGGATACGATACTTAGGTGATTGTATCTAGGACCAAACCCAAAAAAAGACAAAAATACGTTAGACGGTTATTTCTCTGAAAATATCAAAAAAAATGAAAACTGTCAATTAAAACAGGGACTGCTAATTTTTATTCGATCCTAAAAATAAACTTAAGGACTCCACTTGTTTTGGGAGAGCAATCACCGCAATTGCATCGCAGGTACACTCTCCAGATCAGTGAGCGAGGGACGGCATATAAGGTAGAGTCAGAGCTCGAGCTTTTTCAAGAGACTACTGTTGCCATATAGTTAATCACTATACTCTTCAGTGAGGACTCTCCGGTAGCCGGCAATGGTTCGGGTTTCCTTAGTAGAGTGGAAGGTTTAGAGGACACTACGTAAGGCTCAGTCCTCAAGTAACATGGGTAGTCGGCAACGTTCCGTACTTACTTCCATACTGACTGGGAGGTGATGATTTTTTGTAAGGACTCGGGACAGTCTTGAGGAAAAACTTAGGCGCCTATTAAGTCCATGCTAATCTGTGAAAACCTGCTTGCCAAATAACCCTAAAACTGAAAAGGTAAATGATCGAACTCTTACAGTCATCACCAGGGTTGAGTTGGTGAACTTGAGGTTTACTTTGTGTTTGACTTGCGGTGTGAGTCCAATCTTTCAAATCTATCTCTGAGATCTATCGCAATCGCTCGTCCTATGTGTCTTGTCTAGAATAGGTTTTCTTTTTCTTGGGTCACAATGATGGTAGGTAATCTCTTAGGCTGACTCTTATGGCACCGCTTCCAACACACCTAACTGTCCATCTAGGTTGGTTCAAGAGAATCCTCTCTTTGAACCTGAGTTCATCCAGTCTCCTCCTTTTGTTTCTTTGTCTTCTCTGTCTCCTTCTATCCCCCTTCCTTCGCTTCTCTCAAGTCAGCCTTCAGTCGTAGTGGCAGCTGAGCATAGGTTCGAGACCCGTGGGCTGAATATTTATCATATGAGATATCCGGGTCCAAGAGTTGCTGAGACAAGAGTACGGATGGAGCAGCTTGCATCTTCATCAGGAGCTGAGTCAGTCTCTACATAGAAATTACCAACCTTCCTGATTGATTCAGACCTCATGTCATTGCTGCCAAAGTTCCATGGAAAACTGCACGAGGAACCATACGAGCATCTTTATGAGTTCGAGGAGATCTGCGACACCCGATTCTACTCAAACATTACACCTAAGGACGTTAGGAAGAAGACCTTTCCCTTGACACTCAAGGATGGAGCCGCGAGATGGTTCTGAGGCTTGAGAAAGGAGCGGGCCAACTGGGGTAATCTTCAAGATGCCTTTCTTAGGAAATTTCACCCCATTAGCTTAGCCAATTTTATGTGGTCAGTTATTAGAGAGTTTTCACATGATCCCCACGAGCCACTTCAGGACATGTGGCTCAGATTCCATATTCTTTTGAGAAGATTCTCATATCACGGGATCTCCAGAGCTGAGCTAGCTCAGATCTTCTACCTGGGGATGATCGCAAAACAACAAGCATTGGTCGATGCCTCGTGTGGCAGTTAACACCATAGTCTCGACGAGAATTCACTTTGGAATCTCTTCGGAGAGATTTCTGATATCAAGACGACACACGAAAGAGATCACCGACGACTTAGATGTAGTCCACCTCTCGCTAATATAGGGATCGCTCATCTGGAAGTTGATGTGTATACTGATGCAGAATTAAAGATGGATGTTGAACCAGTAGCAGAGAGTTCACATTCTCAGAGACCGACACATATTCATTGAGTTTTCAGCCGGAGTATGAGTCGGTTACGTGTCTTCTAGTTCAAGAATCTTGGATACCAATCCCTCGGGTATTCCGAGATACAAAGCGAGAACCTGTGATGTTTCAGCCGACTTATCCGCCGATTCAGTTTCCATATCAAGACCAGTGCAATGAGCAGCCTTAGGAGCATTTCGCCTCAGACTCATTTGATCATTTGGAGAGTCTTCAGCAACCCGAGATGGATGTGGGACATTACTTCGAAAGTCCTGATATAGATAATCCTGCATTCGATCACTTCGTCTATTTGATTCATGAGCAGACTGTCTATCAAAGGGAACAAATGGATACCTTCAGAGATTTCATCGCCAATATTGTCACCGAGCTGAGATCAGTTTCAGATTCCCATTCTACATGCACCACTGAAGGAGAATACAATCGGCAATGGCTCAGGTGCACATAGATTCTGATTCTCTCCATAGTGAAGGCAAAAAATCAAAAAAAAATGAAAAAAAGGAGAAAATCCTGAAAAAGGAATAAAGACAAGACTCTTGACTCTTCTGATGGATCTCAAGTTGCTGCGCCTCATAGAGCAAGTTCCCATTTTAGAAAAAGATTTTCTTCTCATTCTTATCCTCCGAGTGTACAGACTAACATGGAGGATGTACAGATACCCTTCCCCGATGCTCTAAATCTAGGGAAGGGGGGAATTTCAGAAAAGTTAAAAAAATTCAAGAGTCGAAATTCACGAAAGAGATGCTAGACCGAATTCAGATCAAGCTCACTCTTTCGGAGGCATTGATCCACATTCCTCTTCTTCAGAAATTCCTGAAGCAGCATACCACACCGAAAAGAAAGAAGAGGCGTAATCACTGTTCTGAGAAACAAGTGTTGACCACTGCCACTTGTTGCGCCATCTAGCACACATCTCCCAAGAAGAAAAAGAAAGACATGGGAGCACCATTTGTCAGTTGTCAGATTTCAGATCATGAGTTTGAGTACACCTTATTGGACAGTGGTTCATTAGTGAGCATATTACCATTCCATCTTCTCGATACTCTTCATTTAGGGCCTCTCAAGCGAGCCCGAATGATTCTTCAGTTTCCGGATCGATCGGTCAAGAGGCCGAAGGGTATACTTAAGGACGTTGTCGTGGTGGTACAAGGCACAAAATTCACTGTGGATTTTGTTGTCTTGAACACTGACTCCTTGGTACCATCACAAGATGTTGCCATCATTCTTGGTCGGCCTTTTCTGTGTACATCCAAGGCCATTATCTATTATGGGACAAACAGTGTCACGTTCCCTTTCAGCAGCAAAGTGTCGAACCCCAAGCCGACAAAGACTATGCCAGCAGAAGAATGCACTTCCAGACCTTCAAATACAAAGGCATGTGGGATCATAGATGAGACACGACACGAACATATCCCTTCTGATTCTATAGAAACCCTAGATTTCCTCTCCAGAGAGGAGAACTTGGAGAACATAGACTTTGGTGAAAGTACACATTTTTGGAGATGTGTTGACGAGATCTGTAGTATCTATATCATTGAGTCAAAGTTGTTGGTGGCACGTACTTCAAAGGCCGAACTTGTTTCAGTTATAAATCCTTTATTCGAGCCTTCAAGTCCTAAAATACTTGAGCCCTCTTATCACGCAGATCCAAATAAGGGCTATGTCGATGAGGAGATTTATCAGATTGCAAAAGATTTTGACCTCTTTCTCGCTTCTACTCCAGACACAACACCAAAGTCTCTACAGTCGCACAGAGTTGAGGATATAGTGTTAGAGGATGATTCTTTGTCTTCTTATCTCAGTGCTGATGATCATAGTGATTTAGAGACCGTGGTGCAACTTTCAGAGGTAAATTTTTTTCATCTTTTCGGCCATGTGGACCGCTCCTCACCGGTCGACACATATCAGGGATCCTCTGATTTAGATATGGATATCTCTGAGGGTGACCCTGATGTAGACATGCATCTTGTGAATTCTATCATTCCTAGATCACGAAAGAAGGCCAATCTTCGGCTTTATTGAGCTTGTATAATTCGTCCACTTTGTATATACTTTTTATTTCATTCTTTCCATCTTCCGTTTGTCTTACACCCTTAGGTTCATCTAGAATTTTGATATACTTAGGATGTGCTTTATCCTAAGTATAGGGGGTGTAGACACTGTGTTGTTCATTCGTTTTGTTCGATCACCCCTATTGTTGCTTATACTTAGGGTATGCTTTACCCTAAGTATAGGGGGGTGATCTCGCTCATTTTCCTTTTGATCATTTTCGATTTGTGTACCGTCCGTTCCCTCGCTTGTCCCTCATCTTTTGATTTTCGTCTCTATACTTAGGGATATTTTACCCTAAGTATAGGGGGACAAGCCAGACCGTTGAGTGTGTACGTTCTCTTTACCTTGATCATCTTCAGTCTTGAGTCTACTATCCTTGGGATCACTTGATTCTAAGTATAGAAGAGATGACTGACTTTTATTCATTTCATTCATTATTTTTTTTGAAGTCATTGTAGTATAGATTCTTTTAACCGAGCTATATTTAGCCTGAGTTATGTCTTCCTTTGCCGCTTCTTTTGTCACTATGAGGACATAGTTCATGCAAAGTATAGGGGGTGTCGTATATATATGTTATATATACCTTAGAAGGCATAACTCGTACTTTATTGTATTTTTAAGGATAAGGCTTCCTAAAAGTATATGTGTATATTTTGGGTTTCTAGAAGCCGCAAGAAAACTGTAAAAATGTCTTATTAAAAATAGCTTAAAATTTGTATATAAAAAATGTTATAAAATTCTATCCTTAAAAATTTGAAAAATAAAATCCTTGTAAAATCCTGTATAAAAACCGTATAAGCTTGTATATAAAACTTGTATAAAATCCTTGTAAAATATACAAAATTCGTGTAAAATTTGTATAAATTGAATTAATCCACTAACTTTTTCAAAATGACCCCTAAAAATTGAAAAGTTATTAAAATTCAATAAAAAATTGCAAAATTCTTTAAAATACACTTAAAAGGTTTAAGTCGAAAAATGTACCTCATAAAAAAAAATTTGTTGCATTCATTCGCATTTTTCAGAACAAGTTTGATTCTTGAACCGAATGAATCTAACTCCGAGAGATGGATCTTGGTTTAGGCCTTAATCCACTTAATTCTGAAGAGACTTTATTAGGAACTGGAATTGAAACTCTTCAGGTCTTGTAGACTTAATTCTTTGGGTTCCATGAGACCATGTTCGGAATTCCACTTGGAAGTGCCTAAGTAGGACACCTGGTGTCATCCGTTTAACTCTTCTCCATTTGAACCAATTTTGAACTCATGCACTCTGCACTTAACTCGATCTGCCTAGGGCTGCGAAGGGCAATCCATTTCGGTGGCGTGTTCCATCCTTGTCTGGCAGTGATGATGTCTAAAGACGGGAGAGATTGGGGTTGAAATAAAGCTTCAGATGAGGGAAGGATCTGCTAGCACAATTTTTTCCAAGATCCCAAAAAATGGACGGAATGAAAAGTTTCTATATCTGTCGGGGCACAAAAGACCTATGCAGTGCAATAATTATTTCTACCAAAAAAGAAGTTGAATACATCAAATTCCAAAAATGACCACAATGGTTCGAGCTTCAGAAAAGCCTGCATGTCTTCGTGGAGACTTGGCTAAACTGGTCAGGCTTCACAGGAGATGTGATTACACCGATCAAACTCCAGTTCTCTTCCAATTCTTCCTACTTCTTTCTATACTCGATTATTGACACGGCATGACCTGACCTCAGAAGGAAATACCTCCCTCCTCGAGGACTGAATTGCTAGACAAGGACCCAATGGGAATGTGTAGCTGGATGAGCAGTTTCTTTGCTTCTCTAGAGCGAAAAGAAATAACACCTTTCACACACA
Source organism: Ottelia alismoides (assembly GCA_037367405.1). Lineage (NCBI taxonomy): Eukaryota > Viridiplantae > Streptophyta > Magnoliopsida > Alismatales > Hydrocharitaceae > Ottelia > Ottelia alismoides. The sequence continues at coordinate 140,127 of JAZKJV010008008.1, read as the reverse complement.
ATACAAATTGCTTTCAAAGATGAAAAGTTTGCGTGATGAATAGGTGGATCTGACATGGCTGTTGGGGTGAATATGTATAAGGTTTTGTGGAACTTGAAGGCTGTCGAGGCTTAAATCCTGATTCTAATATAGTCATGACACACTAATAATCCAAAGGTCTGAATCCAGGCTCCAAATGTGGGGTGAAGTGAAATTTGGTTTAAAGAAACAATCATGGTCTATGTTCTTTTATTTCCCTTTTTCTTTTTCTTTTTTGCTTGCACTTATTTTTAGAATAAGTGTTTGCTAAGGGACTAGCAAAGGTAAAGCATAGAGGAATGATGAATCCGTGATTCATCGCCTTTATTTTTCATTTTGACTAAAATCCTTGGTAAAATACATGTAAATAATCACTAATTTCATCTAATTAACATTCTAAACACAAATATTAATATTATATAATTAACACTTATTTTTACCGAAATAAAAGAATAAAAATAAAAGAAAAATAAAAAGAACAGAAAGATGTATATAAAATATATACAGACTGATCCTAACCCTGAGACTAGGTCAATATTGATTGGATCGAACAAAAGAAATAAGTAAGGGGAGATAAGGATCTTAATTTATAAAAATATTCAGAAAATCAAGACCAAAAATATAATTTACCCATTTTTTACTTTGTAAATACTTCACCTATTTTATTTATAACCAAAACCACCTCAAATTAACACACTTCTTTCATAGAAGTTGTTCATAAAAATATATGTTATTTTATAAAAATATCAGAAAAAATATTTTGACATAAAAATAGAATAACCGCAATGAACTGTAAAAGCCGCAAAAGCTGACTTCCAAGGTTCATAACTATTTATAGAAAGCTCCAAAATGACCAAACTCACTTTTAAAATCTGTTTTGTACATAATACTATTTATTAACAGAAAATATTCAGATAAAACCGGTGAGTTTCAGTTTTTGGACCCGTTGTATATATGTAATATATATAGAAACTTCCCAGATTTTTAATTAAATAACCGTAAACCCGATTAACTTAATTCTTTTTCCTAAATTCCTCTAAAACTGTATATAAAAATATGAAAATATAATTAAGCCAAAATACCAATAAAACCAAAAGCCTTGAAGTCGCTACTTTTTTCTTCCGGACCTCATAACTTGGCCGTATGAACTCCGAATTAAGCAAACTTGATTTCAAAAATTATATTTTTTAATTATCTACAAAATGACACTAGTTCCGTTAAAATGAAGTTAATGCGAAAAATACGATTTTTAGGTCCATATTGGTGTACTGTGCAATGAACCGCAACTTATTACTATTTTTATATATGTTAACTTATATATATATATACTTTATTTAATTAATTTAAAGTTAAAATTATTTAATTATTTATTCATTTAATTAATCTAATTAATTATTTAATATTTAATCATTAATTATTACTTAATTATTCATTAGGGTTATTCTAATTACGTAATTAGGTGTATTATTATTTCTTTAAATTATCTCATTTCAATCATAACTTATTATTAATTAATGATTTAATTTTTTTAATTTCCTCTCTCTCTCTCCTTCCCTTTCTCTCTCTCTAACTTTCCCCTTTCTTCCCAGACGGATTTCTCATCCCCACCGCACGTGTCCCTCTTCTTCTCCAACCTCCTCAACCGCCCAAACGGCCGGCTGTTGGTCGGCCGTTGCCCTACCACCCCCACTTCCGGTTACCGCAACGGTGACCCGACCCCATCCTCGCCGATTTATACCCCCTCACCCCCTACCGATTCCAGCATCTGCCTTTTTTCCCCTTTCCGTGAACTTTGAGGGAGATCGACGAGAGGACGGTGACAGCATCCAGACTCCTCTACTGTTGAGCGAGATCGGGTGAAGATCGGTGTGGTTCCTCGCCCATCCTTCGCGCACGCCAACGCGTCGAGGCCGCAACCTTCATTACCAGACGCGTCATACATTCACCTCTAACTTCCAGGTTAGGCCTTTCCGTTTCTCAATCCTTCTCTCGTCTTTCTCTCGTCTCTCTCTCTCTATTTCTGTTCTGTTTTTTTTCGATTCTTAAGCCAAAGCCTTCAGACACCGTCTCCGCATCTGAGTTCCGTTCCCACAGGCGAATACCTCCTCACGCACCTGCAGACCGAGGAATTTGGGGAAGAACAGGAATTGTCTCCAGACTAAATTATGACCCTTGGATCAGATTTGATCCAAGGTCCGAGCATCGATCCACGCGTCGCCATTAAATCTACTCCACCGCCTGACTGCTTAAGAGTGCACGTGTTAGGCGCACCCATCGAAGATATTTTCTGAGAAAAAAATTGCGTTGAATGCTCTTCGATTATTAACAAATCACGTATAGGTCCTTATCTAAGGGGTACACGTGCGCGCGCACGTGATCATTAGCAAATCTACAGCACAAATCCCTGCTATGGTTTAATTTTCCAAGCAAGTACCTTTCAGGTGGACAAACACGTGAATACCAAGTGACATTTGGGGTTTTTTTCGCATTCACCCATTCTTGTTCTGAAAATTCCACGTGAACCCCATACTTTTCTGATAATTACTCTAATACCCTTTTAACTGTATATAAACTACTACCCATATACAAACTCTATGCATAATAAATAAAACTCAAAATATAAAAATATAATAAAATACATATAAATATTATATATTACACTATATCCATATAAAATCATATTTTGAAATAAAAAAATACTTTTCAGTATTAATAATAACTCATTTTAAAAAAACATAAAAATACAACAACTTTGAAAGCAAATAAAAAATCATAAAAACCTACCTAAAAATCCTATAAAAATTACACTTAGTATATTTTATCGTATTTTACATATTAAACCAAAAACAAAATAAAAATTAAATAATAAAACTAATAAAAAATATAAGATACACAAAATTTTGTTAAAACTTGTAAAAATCATAACTAAAGAAATAAAAATCCCCTAAAAACGCACAATATATCACTGTAAAGGAAATTTCATCTACTTTTTAATAAAAATAAAATAAAAATATTTTCATATTATTTTAAATCTTAAAAATAATAAAAAGTCACAGTTTTTAATAAAAAATAATTTTTCACATTAAAAGTAATTCAAAATCTTTAAAAAATACTAAAAAAACCTTTTTAAAATCCATAAAAACAGAAAATAACAATAAAAAATAAAAATAACAAAATTAAAATTAAATGAAAATTACAAAATATTTTCTAAATAAAAAATACAAAATACTTTTTAAAAACAATATAAAATTCCTTAAAATTCAAATAAAAAATCAGAAAAAATATTAAAAAAACAAAATAAAAATAAGGAACCGTTTAGCCTTAGTGTGTCTATATTTTAACCCTAGTTTCCAACAGTTTGCCTCCCTGAGTTCGACACTCCCGTGCTTAACCACTATACACTTAAGTTTAGGAGTATATGTAAAATAAAGAAGATTAACTAATACTTAATCTTTTCTGACGAAACCCACCCGGTCATTACAACGACCGCGATATTTTTCTCTATTTCGTTTGCAGGGATAAAGAAGTGATCGGGTGGCATTTTTCAGTCCACGCAACGATGAGCCATCTTATTCTGATTATTCTCTACATAGTTGGTAGTATGCTCCTCGAGGGTTATCTGCAGGTTGCTGCCACATGTTTTAGATCTATCGGTCTCTTCTATTGGTAGCCGATCTGTCGCCTACCGAGACCGCTTCTGATGATCCGTCTAATGGACCTGACTCTCGCAAGGGTGAGATCTATATGATTATTCATTGACTAGTATGTAACCCCCCCCAGTGTTATCTGCAAGAGGATACATCATTTTGTTGGTATTCGGTTTCACTTCTGGTTGTGTCTCCGATCTGTTGGACCATGGAGCCGAGTCTTCTGATTTTTCTGCGATCTTTGACTCGTACGAGTCTACTCACCTTGAGGACCCTCGAGAGTTGAGCCATGTCTTGTGATGTTCGGTGTGCTCCTGCGACTTTCTGATCTTATGACTGCCGGATATCATGCTACATGGAGAGTCTCCTGTTCTTCATTTCTTATACCTTTCTGAGACCATGACTGACTTGGAGGATTCAGTACTTCTCATTCCTCCTTCATGTCTTATGATATCAGCTCTGATCTATCATTCCTTCCTTATGAGTCAATGATATACTTCATGCTACTGGACCCTGGTTTCATTTTCGATCTGTTTTTCCCGGTAACTAACACCCACTTGATTGTATACCCGAGTGTCTTTTCACTTTCTGACTCCGTTATCGGTCTCATAGGGAGATGATGATGAGAGTATGGTATTCTCTTACTATATATTGTCATGTACTTCACCATTCTTAGTTGTTGTTTATATGTGTTTTGTCATACAATCCTTCTTTCTCCCGTGTGTCATGTGTACCCCAGATATTTTGCCATATCTGTGTGTCTATACTTAGGACGTACCTTGTCCTAAGTATAGGGGGACACACCGTGTTGTTCTCTCTCTGTTATGTTTCATCACTCCTGTTGTTGCTTATACTTAGGGATCTTTTACCCTAAGTCTAGGAGGAGTGATGTGTACATTCTCTATGATCTTTTCATCTATCTTCCTATGTCTTTTTTCTTTTCTTCTTTTCCTTTTCTTTTTTCTTTTTCTACAAGAGAGGTGTTGCTCCTTTTTGTCATTTTCTAGAAATAGGACGTACTTTGTCCTGAGTATAAGGGGGTGCACCCCTATTCTTTCATTCTTTAATCCCCTCTGTTGTCTCCTCTCTTGTTGATTTGCTCTACTATACTTAGGGATATCTCACCCTAAGTATAGGGGGAGACAGACCAAGCTATGATCTATTTATTCCCACCCCTGACCCTCCCTCCTTTGTGTACAGTCTGCTATACTTTGGATTATTTGATCCTAAGTATAGGGGGAAGGTCAACTTTTGATTCATTTATCTCTTTGCTCTTTCATTTCTTATTTAGTCGTTGTAGTATAGGCTTTTCTATACTCAGTACGAGTTATGTCTTCTCTTTTTATTTTTAATCTATGAGGACATAACTCAAGCTAAGTATAGGGGGTCGTATATACTCTGTATATACTTTAGCCATAACTCATACTTTCATATTATTAATAATAATTATGGCTAAAAATAATATATATATATATGTATACAATTCATTAAATAAATTAATAACAAATGCATTTTATTCCTCAAAATTCTTTTCTGTATATACTAATTAATAAATCAGGTTAAAAATATTTTTGCAAAATGATTTGAAAAATGGTTTGACCCGTTTGAAAAACTTTTTGTGAAATGTTTTCAACCTTTGTAAAAATATTTTGATTTGTAAAAATTATTTTCTTTGTGTGAAATAAATGTTTTGAAAACCTATGTGCAAATGGTTTTGAAAATGGTTGTACAAATACTTTGAAAAATCTATATATACTGTTGAAAAATCTTTGCAAAATGGCATTCAAATGTTTGTAAATATTTGCAAAAATTATTTTGTACTATAGTTTTCAAAATTGTTTGCAAAAAAATTTGAGGAATAAATGCATCGTTAAATGAAAGTAAATATATATAAATATAAATAAAATTCTTTATCAATTATAAATATATACCTATAAAAATAAAACAACATCTTACACTTGTAAATTCTTGAGAATTCTTAATCCTTGTAAATAAATAAAAAGAGGCACGCCCGTATAAATAGTTGTACATATTTTACATTTTTGTGCCAAAAATTCTTTTTATTTGAAAAATCTTTTTTGAAAATTGCATCATTCTCTGCAACATTGAACATAGCATTTGCATAGCATTAACATTCTTTTCAGATTGAGCTTGTGATTGAACTAGTCCAAATAAAGTCAAAGATGGGAGCTTGGTTGGACCTTACTGCACCTAACTGCACTGGAACATTTTGGGAACTAGATTTAAGGTACTTCATGTCTATTCAGACTTAATTCTTTGAGCCTCAGGGTTGGATTCAATTCACCTCAACTGACTAACTAGAGCTTTTCAAGACACACGTATGACTCTTGTCGGTCGTGACCTAACTTGGACACTTACACCTTTCACTTGGCTCAACTCAGTTGAAGTGGTGAGGGGAATGGATTTTTCCAATTTGAGAGGCACACGAGTGGAAACATTCATCCTCGTTTAGGGAGGGAAGTGCACCCCAACCTAATCCAGGAGCCATGAGGTCTAAAGATAGGAGAGCGTGGGTTACAATAATCATTCAAAAGAGGGATAGTCTTCTAGCTCAAGAGGAAAAACTCACTATGTAAATGTTGCTATAAATAGTATTTAAAAAAAACTACAAAAAAGTGGACATTCCTGATTGAAAAATGCCTGTCGGAGTATGTATATATGTTGTATAGTTAATAAGCAAGCTTGAACCTCAAAGTTATACCATGTGAGCATGCAGCTGGATGACTTGACTACACTGGTCAAGCATCCCAATATAGGTAGCTACACTGGCTACCGTCCATTCTTCTCTTCACTCCCTCCTCTTGAGTCGGATGCCACTTTGAACTTAGAAGGGAATACCCCGCTCCTCGAGTAAAGAGTTGTTGGATTGGGGAATCATTGGATTTTCATTCTGGAGAAATCAATTCTTTTGTCATTCTAGTTGGGGAGAGCCACTATCACTTACATTGTACAAGTCAGCTTTATAGTAATAAGGGTTTGCATATGAGGTATGCCAGTTCTGACATGGCTATTGAGGTGGTTTGAACCGAGTTCTGTGATGCTCGAAGGCTGTTATGTTTTAAATTTGGTTTCCGACCAGGTTCCACACACATTCTCACATCAAGGTCTAACCTGAGCTCCAAACTTTGATTTTGTAAAGATAAGTTTAATAATCGAAATAAATTCCATTTATTCTTTCTTTTTCTTTTCTTCTTTATTCTTTTTATGCTTATTGCATAAGTGTTTGCTAGGGTCTAGCAAAGGCATGTATAGGGGGTGATGAATCTCCATTTCATAAACCTTTATTCTATCATTTTGGCCTTAAAAACCCTAGATAATGCATGTAAATATCATTAATTTGTAAAAAAAATAGCATTCATCATTTATTACGCTTATTGTGTAAATAATATGTTTTTTAATGCCAAAATTATAGAATAAATAGAAGAAGAGAAAAGGAATAAAATATTAAAGATATTTTATGACCCTAAACCCTGAGACCAAGTCAATAATTGAATTGGTTGACAAGGAATAAAGTAGGGGGAGATAAGGGTCAAAAATACAATAAAAACCCATTTATTTATTCATTTAATAAAGCATTTTTGATACCAATTTTATTCTTTATTATTTATACATCAAATAAAGAAACTTTGAACATAAAAGTTGTATAATAATGTAAATAAAAATACCAAATTAAGTTTGCACAAAAATAACACACAGTGTACATTTTATACACAAAATAAAAGACAAAATACCAACTTCACAGACCCATATCTTCCAAATAAAATCTCAAATGTATCAAAATCACCTCTAATTATATATAACTTTTCATAAGCAATTTAATGGAGGTGATTTCATATTTTTTGGAGCTATGGTGTAAAAGTTAGGTTTTGGACCCTCATTGTTCATTAGACCTAAATAAAATAATCAATTTATTCATTCCGTATTATTTTTACTATTTTTTATTTTTATCATTTTGTAAGTACATTTCTAACCTATGTGCATATTAAAATCAAAATAAAACAAAAAAAACCAAATAAATAAGTCTATGAAAATACATAGGCAAAATACCTATGCTATCACTTGTACATAAATACAAGTGAACCCTATTCTTTTATTCTTTATTCTTTTACATTTTTATACTCTTGTAAATATTATTTATATTCTATTAAAAATTAAAGCTAAAATAAAACCAAGAAAATACCATAAAATAAAACAATGTCTATAAAACATAGATGAAATACCTATAAGTATACCTATATAATATATATATATATATATATATATCCTTATTTATTTAAGTGTACAAATAATATCACAAAAATATAATAAAAATATATTTATGTACATAAAAATAAGTTATAAATATATAAAATAAAATAATAAAATAATAAAATAAAATGTACAAAATAAAAAATAATCAAAATATAGATGAATATACTTATAATTACACCCTTAAAAATTATCTATTAATAAATAACATCAAAAAATAAATAAAAATCATAATTAAATACTACGTAAAATAATAAACAGTTTTTAATTTATAATCAAAAATTAATAAAATCATTTACTAATGTTAATTAATTATTTTTGAATAAATAAGGCAGTTTTGTCCTTTTACGCCTGATCTAACCAATAGCTGCGCCCCGTAGTTGACCGCCGGTCAACTTGGCCCCTAGTTGCCTGAATTGACGTGCCGTGTCATTTCCCCTCTTTTCCGTCATTTTATCTGTTCTATCCATCCATCTATCATCCTCGATCCCTTCATAGGATTTGCTCTCTGATCAACCAAGATCCACGCCGGGATCTTGGATACCTTGTACATATTCTCGATCATCGCCAATCATCTAGTCAATAATAGTGCTCATTCATATCTATAAATAAAACCTCCACCTCCATTTGCTTTTTTTGTCGTCTTCCACCCCTAAAACCCTGTAACCTCGACCAAAGAGAGCACTCTCATGACAGGAGAGGAACCCCTGAGGTCCGCAGTGGTTGTAGGATGACGGAGGTACACCCACAGTGAGCTCCGGCCACCTTTGTTCCCTTTCTTCCTGGGAAGGTATGAGTTGCGCATTTTTATGTTTTTAGTTAGATTTTAATTCCTGCTTTTTATTCCCGTAATTAGTTCAGATTGTAGACCGTAGTTTTAGCCTAGTATGTCTACTTCGTAGTTCGTTGGAGCTCCGCTCCAGCGAACATTTTCATTGTTCTCTTCATGTTGACCGACCTACCTTCCACCTCATCCTCAGTCCCTAACACCTTCTCCACCTCCCAGCTACCATTGAACAACTAGAACCCCTTTGGTTCTGTGAATCGATGCTACTCTGCCGTCTACCGCCTGAGCATCACCGTCCACCTTCATTTTCACGCATTTCAGCTTCATTTTCGGTCAAGGAGCAACCTATCGAGCCATTCTTCCTATATGTGCAAGTCACACACCTAAGGGAGCCCCTCTGGGCTCAAATCATAGCAACCTTCAGGTTCTCAGGTCGTCATTCTTCCTTGAGCTTGCCAGGTCCCTCTTGTGGGTCCTGGGCCTTCTTGCGACCCTCATCAGCTACGGAGAGCCTCCTCCGAGGTGTAGAGCCCAATTCCATTATCGAAGACCACCAGGAGGAGGAGGAGGAATTGTCGATCGAAGGTTGGGGGAGGCTCTGTTCTTACCCATTCTTCGTCAACAGCAACAGTTGTCCGATCAAGAACACCGCCACAGATCTTCCAAGCATCATTGGATGCAATGCGCCAGAGCTGTTGATCGTCCTCCAACGATCTAATCTCGAGTGTCCACGGTGAAGCGGTATCGTTGCCTCAGGTGGAAACACGTGGATAAGTGAAGGATGGAGAGTCGTCTGATCCAACATCTTATGGGGTAATTTGCACTTTAGCCTCGCATTTTTCTTTATTTATATTCAGTCTTGTAAATAAAATATAACATTTAAAATAAATTGGAAATTTTGCAATTAGGACCCTTTATTTATTTTATTTTTATTTTGGTCCAGTCCAGCTCAGCTCACGTGTCGTCCCATGTGAGCAAGGCAAATTGCATATATGCCCTTGTAACTTTGTGTATTTAGTTTAAGTCCAATAAAATTCAAACTGCATTTTATATTTTTTGTGAAAATTACAGTAAGACCCCTAGACTTTAATTTATTTACATATATGCCCCTACTAGTTTATGAATTTTGGTGCTTGGATTTCATTTATTAAAAATAGCACCCCTAGCTCCTAAAAATATGCAAAATAGGATTAAATGCCTCTTGCCATATACGTTCACACCCCGTTTTTATTTCACATTTTTTTATCATTTTTATCATTTATTAAAAATCAAAAGGAGCTTTAGTGTCTAGCTTGGAAAATACCAAAAAATTTAAAAACATCTTTAAAAATTCCAAAAATATATATATTATCTATTTTTCCCTATTTTAATTACATACCAAAAATCACTAAAAATGGAAAAAGAAAAAGGCTAAAAGTTGAAAACCCTAAAAACCTTCATAAAAATCTAAAAATTCATTAAAAAATAAAGAAAATACAATATCTAAAAATATAAAAAGAAATTATAAAATTATAAAATCTAAAAATACAAAAATATAAAACAATAATAAAATATAAAAAATATATAATCAAAAACCCACAAAAATAATAAAAATGGACAACAGATGAAAGACAAGTTTCGTACGCATTATTTTTACCCCCATCTATCTTTTGCTCCCTGAGTTCGACCTCTACACATGCTTACATCTATACACTTTTGTTGTAGAGTTACAATACATTTTAACTCCACATTTTTGAAATTTATTGCTTAATTCGTATTGTGGGTTAATTGTTGATTAATCCAAGGTTCTCGTCGGTCACCTCGACGACTGTGCTCCCACCATGTGTGGAATACACAATCGATGAGGATCTTTGGTTCATCAAATAGCTGATTTCTTGATCTGAAGAAGACTGATTAGAGTGGGGGTGCTTGGGGAGTAGCAGAAGCGAAGGGGAAGGAGTCAAAGGTGTTAGGCGAGGCGAAACGTGGTCAAGGACGACAGAAATGGTGGTCGGAGCTGGAGCTCTGGTGAACTATGATCTGGGTATTTTACGAAATAATAGATGAAAACTATTGAAATTGAATGCTAACCTACGCTAACCTTAGTCCTAGGAATGAGAAAAAAAGAGAAAGCTTGGGCTCTACCTCAAAGAAGAAGGAGCAAAGGCAGAGCCCAGGCGAGAAGGTCGACAAGCTCAGATCTCTAGATTATGGGCCTCTTCCTCCTTGCCAAGATGGTCGGCAAGCTTGTTGTTGTCACCAGCGAGCCAAAGCACAAGAAATATGGGGATGTCGAGGAGGAAAATAAGATCAAAGTCAAAACGAGGCTTGCTTGGGTTATTTGTATAGGGGGTGTTTGACTAGGGCCACAAATCGATGCAACGATCCATTGATCGAGGAATCAAAGTGGTGCGAAAGACTAGAGATTGAGGCACAAAAATGAAGAAGGAATTGTGCCTTGAAAATGCAAGGAGCGATGGGGAAAATCAAAGAAGAGCAGGAGTCAGTGGTGTCTAACAGGCCTAAGGGAGCATCCAACCAATCGATCGGAGGGGCAACCAAGTTCGCGCTCCAATTGGGCCATGTCGCCCGCTAAATGACAAAAAAATAAATTGTAAAGATAATTCAAAAATAAATAGAAGATGATTTTATTATTTTTTTACAAAACATGAAAAATATTTATTATTTTATGTAGTTTTTAAGGTAGTTTTATTTTTTTCAAGTTAATTTATTGTATGTTACTTTTTTCATGTAGTAATATAGGTATATTTACCTATATAATAGGTATTTTATTTTTATTTCATATTTTGAATTTTATTATTTTGTTTACTTATTTTATATATGTATAACTTAATTAATACACACAAATACATGTTTATTACATTTTTCTGAAATTATATATATACTTAAATAAATATGTATAAATAATATATATATATGTGTAAATAAAAATATATCCATCTATGTATTTTAGTATACTTATTTATTTTAATGTGATTTTAAATATGTTATTCTAATATTATTATGTAGATATATTTTAAATGATATTTACACTTTAATAAAAATATAAAAGTGTGAAAACTAAAAAATAAATATAATGATTATTGTATTCAAGCATATTGGCCCAAAACCTAACTTTTGCATGTTAACTCCAAATTGAATGAAATCACCTATGTCAATTAGATAATTTGATTTTAGGAACAATAAAGATGAGTTTGGTTAATTTTGAGTTCATATGGAGAAGTTACGGGTCTGAAAATTTTTCTTTGCGGCTTTTTTATTTTGATTGTCTAGGGCACACTGTGTGTTATTTTTGCATGAAATAAATTTTGTATTTTTATCCATAAGTTTCATGTTCAAAGTTTATCGATTTGAGGTATAAAAATAAAAAAAGGGTCCCAAAATGAATTTATTGTGGAATTTTAAAATAGGGTTTTGAGTTATTTATTGGCCCTTATCTCCCCCTACTTTATTCGTTGTCAACCCAGTCATCATGATGCCTAGGTCTTAAGGTTTAGGGTTATTCAATACCTATGGTATTTCAATCTTTTTCTTTTATTTTCTTTTCTTTATTCTTTTATTTTGACTTTAAATATGATATATTATATAGTATTTACAGTATAAATAGTGTGTGTAAATTATTTTATGCAATTTAATGCTAAATACATGCATTTAGCTAGTGTTTAACGGATGAAATGAAAGAATAAAGGTGATGAAATGTATATTCATCAGAAGTACATGACGATATCTATCAATCGAATATTATACTATTGTTGTCTTCTCCCTGTGAGAATGACGGCACAATCAGGAAAGGAAAGACATCTCAATTAGGCAATCAAGTGGGTGTCGGCTACCAGGAATATTAGATCAAAAACTAAGCTAGGGTCAGTAGCGGGAAACAGAACATCAGCTCATAGAAAAATAGTGTGAGGGAACAAAGCTAATATAGTAAGATGTGGAGGAAGAAAGAAGAGCGCAAAATCCTCCATGCCATTCATAGTCTCAATAGGATACGAAAAGTGAAGAACATGAGACTCTCTACGTAGCTCAATAAAAGACTCAGAGAGTGATACACAGTAGGAGTGGTCTCGACAGGAGACAGATCGGTTTCTCAGCAGAGGAAGCGACCAAAAATCTAGAAAATGTCGTAATCTCCCGTAGATAACCCTCAGGGTGTAATGCAAACTAAGCGGGAAATAATCAAAAGAATATGGCTCATCCTTGCGAGGATTGTCGAGGAGAGAAAACTCAACGCATCTGCTAAAATAATCGGTAACGTGATCCGACAGATCAGATACTTAATCAGATAGAGAAATCAAAATCTCGTATAAGACAACTCAGTTTCATGCTCCCCCAAAATGGGAAGCACAAGTAGTAAGTGAAGTTGATCATAAAGAAGTGTTTCCTCATCCCACAGATAGTCATCGGGGAATAATGTAAACTAAGTCAATGATAATTATGGCAATGCTTACATCTATGCTCATGTCCTCAAGAAATCGATTGATCATTATCAACAGGAGGGCATAATGCTAAGGGAGTGACAAAGATCATCAGGTCAATCTCACTAAACTCCCTTAAATAATCAAATTAGCTAAATGGCTCAAGATATCAGACGGTGATTATCTAATTGCCTAATAGGGATAGGAAAGCCAGGAGATGGAGGACGGATCAGTCAAGGAGATGAGTGAAACCATGCAGGCTCTGGGTATTGTAGTTTTGAAGCATATAAAGTGATAGTACATAAATCACCTGAATCAAGACGAGTGAAACCGAACAAGGGATCAGATAGTCACAACTCAAGGTATCAGTTTCATTATCAAATAATCAGGATTACATCGCATCCTCAATGCAATGTATGAGATCAAAAATTCTCAATAAAGCAGCGCACCTATAATCGTGCAAAATTAGAGCCCTCAATAATATTTATGCACATATCAGATCCAAGATCCACCAAAGAGAGAACATTCATTTTAGCTTCCTGAAATCTGCCCAGCTTACTCAATTGATTTATGCAATTAAAGCCTCAATGCAGGCCTCATACTTAACATGTCATTCCCAGGTGAAAGAAGAGATGACACAAAAGGGAACAAAGAGTGAGGGTGAGTTCGGGCGTAACAAAGATGAAATTGTGGTTCAAGAAGAGGGTCTTCTCGAATCGGACCAGAGATAGGGAGATGTGGGTGAAAATAGAGCTGCGAGATCCGTATGCAAAAATTAAGATCAAGACCCGATATCACAACATCGAGAAAATAAAGAAAACATCCATATATACAAAAGGAGAAGGAAGGAGTCAATAAAAATAATGCAAAAACTTAAGGGTCTGAAAACTCAAAAAATGATGCATGCGAATGGATTCAAAATCTCAAACAACATACAAAGAAAACTACATATTCACCTACTCAACACAGTGAAGACCGAAGATGGCAGTCATTTATCTTTTCAATTTTAGAGTTATGTATTTTTTTCAATTAGTTATATAAGCTCACAGGTATAATCTCATATAGTGATCGTGCCCAAGTCAGAACAACATACCATCGAGTACACAAGACACTTCGTCTAAGGTCGAAGACAATTGCTTGCAGCAATTAACAGGGACCAAGAGCTGGCCCAAGTGCTTAGGGCACAAGTTTGTGGATGGGAGCTCTAGTCCTTAAGTGTGTGTGCTTCACTCAGTCAGAATACAACATATTTCCAATTTGAGGGTTGCTCTTCCCAAAACAATGAATCCATTACATTTATTTTAAGAATCACGTAGAGTTAGCAGTCCCGATTTTATTTAGGTTGTCACTTTTTTTGGTATTTTTCAATGCAATCGCCTAACAAGTTTCCAATTCCATTATAAGTGAGCAAAATCAGAGGGAGAAGATCAGACAAGCAATGCAAGTCGAGAATCGTTGATGCATGCTTAGTCAAAAGACTTGTAATGTTTCCCGTCTCTCTCTTCATGCGGGATGCTTAACATAATTGAAAACTATCCTATATGAAATGCAAACTGATGAAATCTCCCTAAGATCAGGAATGTTATTATCACGAAGAATCAAGTGTTCACTATGAGAAACCCAATGGGTCCGCCATGGAGGCTCATTAGTGTCTACCACAACAGATTCCATTAGCATTGTATAGAGACCTCTTGTGGCACTTGGTTTCAGATCCAGGCAATGAACAATTAGATTTGATCCAAGTCCAAAAGTATCAGAGACTATGGGCACATGAACTTATTGGGGTTTTGAACCTAAATTATTCAAACAAGCAATCCTAAGTCTAAGGTATCGATCACACAAATCAAATGAAATTAAAGGTGAAAAATTAAAATCATAAGAAAACAAAGAAAAAGAAGGAGGAACAAAAGGAAGAAAGAAAATAAAACTACTAAACTGATGAGGCCCCCACGTGAACAATCACCCGAGCAATGGGGCTCAATGATTTCAAGTGTCTTTTAGTGTATGTCCATGTTTATTACAATAATTAATTACAAAAATGAAAATGTCTCTCTATCAGAAAAATAAATAAAAATGCAAATAATTGCCATGATGGCCCTCCCTCTCTCCTTATCTTCTACTTTGCTCTCTCCTATCGGCTCAAAGTAGAACACTGATCTCTGCTTCGCTCGGCTACCTCGGCCTCCTAGGAAGTTGTCCTCACATAGCGGGCCCTCGTAAAGAAGTCAACAAAGAGATATACCAGAACAAATAAATAATTATTTGGATAAAAAGAAATAAGAGAGAAAAATAGAAAAAGATAATATGCACAAAAATATCCTATCCGACATTGCTCCCCGATAATGGTGCCATTTTATTGTGAGGATATGGCAGAGGTTCCTAATGCATGGTCTTGGAGGGCTTGCGATGCTCGACAAGTAAGGTCCGGCAATCGTTGTGCCTGCCACTCTCGCAGTACTTGAAATGTAAACAATCACTCAAACAAACAATCAACCCACAATTAAGATAAATCAACTAAAATTGTGTGGGGTGAAATTTATTATACCCTGCAAATAATGTGTATAGTGACTAAGTGCATGGGTCGAAGCACTAAGAGCTATGGGGATAGGCAAATAATTATTGTCTACAAAGAATAAACAAGAACTATTTTTAAGCTTTTTGAGTTTTAAAATTTTTTGGGTTTTTATTTATATTTAATTCTTATAGATTTTTTATTTAATACTTTTTGTTTTTAATTTTATAATTTTTATTTTCTATTTATATTTTTCTAATTTTTATTTTGTTAATATGTAATAAGTATATATATTTGTATATGTAATAATATGTATACTATTATTAATATATGTATTATATATATAATCAAGAAAATGCAATTAAGTACATTCTATTTATTTTTTTAAGGTACTAAAATATTTATAAATACTTATAATAATTATTATATTAATAAGTATATAAGTAGTAATATGTATATAGGCAATTTAGGCTTTTATCTTTATGAATATAGCTTATGATATTCAAAATTACAAAATAAAATGTTTTTTCTTTTTCATATTTCCTCTATTTTTGTGAATTTATTTGGTGATTTTTGCTAATTTTTAGGTATTTTTAAAGTAAAAATGCTCCAAGTCACGGAGTGAATAAATAGGCCAAGTTGTTTTAAGATTTAAAAATATAAATTAAGTCCAAAATCTTTGAAAACTATTTTTAAGACAAAGTATATAATATAAATAAAAATATATAGAAGAAAAGTATTTTTTTGGATTCTAAAAAATATTTCCTATTTTTTAGGGTTAGATGGGTTTTTCAAAATTTAGGATTTTCTTTTGCTATTTTTTTGTGATGTTTGGTCTATCTATATTATATAGTAATATAAAATATCTATTTTTGAAATTTTTAAAAGTATTTTTCTAATTTTTGTATTTTATATCTAAATAGGGATTAAATGAGCTCTTTTTTATTTTTAATAAATGGAAAACAATATGAAATTGCTAAAATAAAAATAGCAGTGTGAATAAGCATAAAATGGAGCACATTTATCTATTTTCCCGTAATTTTCCAAGCACAAGAGCTAATTAATCCAAAATAAAATACATAAAATAATTACAATGCGTCAGTAGGGGTATATTTCCAATAAAATATAAAGTTGAGGGTCTCAATGCAAAGACACGTAAAGTTTAACACATATTTACATTTTTTATGGGCTAAAATTAAATTAGATAAATCAGGGGTACCCCTAGAAAATGCACACCTCAAGTGGCAGCCACATGATGTGAGTTGGCGCAGACCCCAAAGCAAATACCAATAGAGCAAGTATGTCCATGCAATTTTTACATAAATGTTTACATTATAAATTATATTTACAGGACTGAATTAAAATATACAAAAAGCTAGGGGTTTTGTGAAGTTCACTCCCAACATGTGCGACATCTAACGACTCTAGATTTCTCACTTAAGCACATCCAACTGCTATGAGGCGCATCGCTTTGGCTTGGATCAAGCGATGAAGAATAGGTCTAGCATGGGGGGCTTCATCTGACGGTTCTGGGGCCACGAGGAAGAACATGGATGAAAAAGTCCTTCCCCATCCTTCGATCTTCAATAGCGCATACCTCCTACAGTCTTCGTCGTCTCTAATTGCCCTCAAGCCTTCCTGGAAGGCTTCTGCATATGCAGTAGGGCTCCATAGGGTTTTAGGTCCCATTGATGGGGACCTGGAGCACTTACTCGCTCGCAACCACCTGGAGGTTGTTGTCCTCTTCGATTCCATCTCCAAGCAACCAGTCTTCTCCCCCAAACCTGTGAGAAAACATTCTAGGGCTCGAGGTGGTTTCCCTCGACCCATGTTGGATTGCGATGCACATGGAATGGGTAGGGCGAAGGAGCTCAGATAGAGGCAATAAGAAGAGCTTTGAAGCTCTGATCCCCAATGAGACAGAGATGGTTGATGATGTGGAATGATGAATAAATGAATGGACAAGAAGGTGGGAGGGAATGTGAGTTGGAACGGGATGTATAACTATGATGAACAATGGTCGGAGCTGAGTGCTCCGATGAACTCTAATCCTAAATTTACACTAAAATCGACAAGTAAACAAATAAATTAAATCCTGGAAATGAAATGCGATGAATAAAATTACCTAATAATGCAATAAAATGGCTCGAACTAGGTTCGAGGACCTGGGAGCATAGGCATGGCGGAGCGGAGCTTCAGCAATGGGATCAAGCCATTTAGGAACGTCTCCACACCGACAGGGTTGGGAAAGCCAGGTTATCACCGTAATCTTCAACCCAGATGAACCCCTTTGGGGTTACACACCTGGAGGATCGATCCAAAAGGGAAAAAAAGGGGTCAGGTTCATTATTTATACACAAGAAGATGCAGCTCTAATGAATCTCAATTTCATCACCCTTATTCTTTCATTTTGGCCTTTAAACCCTAGATAAATACATATAAATACCATTATTTTGCACAAATTAGCATTCATTATTTATTGTATAAATAATGTATAAAATACATTGTTTAAAGATAAAATAAAAGAATAAAGAAAAGGAATAAAATGTCAAAGGTATTTTATGGTCCTAAACCCCGAGACACGCATCTCGATGATCGGGTTGACAAGGAATAGTAAGGGGAGATAAGGGTCGAAAATCCAATAAAATCCCCATTCTTTTATTCATCAATATTGCATTTTTGGGACCTATTTTATTTTCTATTTTTTATACCTCAGATAAAGAAACTTTATATATGAAAGTTTTAGATAAAAATATAAGTAAAAATACAAAACTGATTTCATATAAAATAAAATATATTGTGCCATTTATACTCTAAATACAAAGTCAAAAACCAAGCTTCCCAAACCCATATCTCCTCAACGAAAACTCAAAATGTATTAAAAACATTTAATTATATATAACTTTCAATAATATATTTAATGAAGGTGGTTTCATTTAATTTGGAGTTAAGATGCAAAAGTTAGGTTTTAGACCCCTATTGCATAGTATACCTGAATAAAATATTCAATTTATCTAATATGTATTATTTTTATAATTTTATATTTTTATACTTTTGTAAATATTATTTATAATATATGTACATATTTAGAATAAAATAAAACCATAGAGAAAACACAAAAATAAAATAGTATATATAAATACATAGATGAAATACATATACTTATACCTATATAATATATAATCCTATTTATTTAAATGTACAAAGTACATCATAAAAATATAACAAAAATATCCTTATGTATATAAAAAGATAGAAATATATAAATTAATAAAATAAAATATTAAATTTGAAAATACAAAATAAAAATAAAATACTCCAAACATAGGTCAATATACCTATAAATACACTTGTAAAAGTAGCTTGTAATGAATAAGATTGTAAAAATAAATAAAAATCATAATAAAATACTACATAAATAATAAATATTTCTCATATTTTAACCAAAACTTAATAAAATCTTTTAGTATTTTATTTTGAATTAATAACCCTTTTTCTTGTTGTTTTGTCGTTTAGCGGCCCTACGTGGACCAATGGAAGCCCGGTCTCGTTTGACTCAGGTCAACTCCCTGGTCCAAGTAGCTCTGGCGACTGTCAAAGGTTTGATCTCGATTCCCCCATTTTTGGAGCTCGACCCTTTCACCCATTCTGATCGATGCCTTCTAGTTTTTTATCCTCAATCTGTGCACTTTCACACCCTAGCATTCCTCGATCGATGGATCATTACGTTGAGCAATATCCTTAGTCAAAGGGCTCCTTGTATAAAATCTCCCTTCCACCTTCTTTCGATCTGATCCTTCTTTCGCCTCAAATCTTAAGATCTGATCCTCGGGTCGTGTTCCTGGTGATAGCAGGAGCGAGATCGGCTCCTTGGGAGCTTGGTTTGGCGTCGAATCGAAGGAGTCCACTGCTCCACCGTCGTTCTTCTCTAGAGTTTCTCTCCAGGTGCATCGACTCCTGTGAGCTTCTATTTTCTTAGCCTTTCTTGTTCTTTAGATTAGCAATATCATAATTTCACCTTTTATTTCGATAGATTTGGCTTTATTTTCCTTATTTTCCAAATTTTTACCTCATCGAAGCTCCGGCTCCGCCACCTCACTTTGACATTCCTGACTGTGCTCCGCTTTACCTTTCACCCTCATATCGTACACCTTACACTTCTGAGCATCTTATGCACGTTCATCCATCTCGTTCCTGCACGGATCGAGAAACCTGGTCTCTTCCTCCATTGCATCGCCAGAGACCTTCACCACGCACCATCTCACCTCATTCCACCCACTAATGGGTTGAGGCAATTTGCCCTCGAACCTACTTTCTTCTAGTGTAGGTTTCGAGCTCAAAAGTCCAACTGAGGGGCTACTTTGCAGTTGAGGAAGGGTCCCAGGTCGTTGGACATTTGTCAACCTCTGTGTTCTGCTTCAGCGAAACTCGAAGCATTTTGATGCCTCCGGCCAATAGAGGGAAGCTCCATGAAGGTTTTGGGGCATGTTGCAGCAACAGAGAATGTTGGGGAGGGAAGACCTCGTCGGAAGAAGCTCACCCAGGCGGAGCTTCTTCACTATTTTTCCACATCCCTTCTCCATTGTATGATCATTAGTAGTCGTCCAGATCTAGCAGGCACCGTCCACTCGAGCCTCGCCAGAACCGTCAGATCCACGCTTGGATCTAATCCATGTCGTTGGACATCGAAGAGGTATCGGTCATTGGTGTAGCGACATGTGTATAAGGGAGAGGGTCTAGGTCGTTCGCCCACGCAATATGGGAAGTATTTTGCATTCTTTGCCCACCCGTTTTTCTAATTTATAGTTTAGTATAAACACCTTCATATGTCGTTTGAATATTTTGTAAAAATTGCAAGGAACCTTGCCCTTTCTGCTATTTGTTTTTGGGTCCATGCTAGGTCACCTCATGTGTCGTCCCATGTGAGGTGGCCATTTTCATATAAGCCCTCTTGGCTTTTTGTACTTCGAATTAGTCCAGTAACTTTAAATATTAGTATAAACTCCTGGATATTTTGCATAAATACCATTGTGCTTATTTTTATTTGCATTTATGCCCTTGCTAGTTCATTAATTTTTGTACATACTTTCTACTTATCAAAAATATCATCCGTGCTCCAAAAAATCTCAAAAAATAGGGTTTAGTGTCTTCTTTCCTGTAGATTCAAGTTATATTTTTGCATTTTAATTTTAACAATTTTAAGTATTTACTAAAAATAAAAAGAGCACATTTTCCCCTTGTTTGACTTAAAAATTCCGAGCAAATTATAAAATGTTTTGAAATATTCCCAAAAAATTATATTTTGCGTATTTTGTTATTTTATAACTACATACAAAAAATCCCTAAAAATAGAAAAAGAAAACTATAAAAATTAAAAAGCTCCAAATCCATTATAAAACATAAAAAATCCCAGAAAATCATAAAAATCTTTATTTATATTGTAAAATTTTCTTAATATTATTATTGCATATTTGAAAATATTGGATCCTATTTGCCTTTTTTTAATTTCCAAATTAATTCGGCCTTTTTATTTAATCCTTATTTTGGGATGTTTTCAACTTTAAAAATACATAAAAATTAGCAAAAATTCCCCTAAAATCAATAAAATAGTAAAAAATTATTTAAAAACCAAAAATGTCCTACTTCTTGTATTTTGATTCTTTTTAGTGGAATTTATCATTATATTTCCTTATATTGTATATATAGTTATATATATATTGTTATATTATATATTTAATAGAAAAGAAAACTAGAAATCAAATGATATAAAAAAATTAAAATTATAAAATTAAAAAAAAATTAAAATATAAAATTAAAAATTAAGAAATACAAAATTAAAACCCACAAAAATCATAAATTGGCTAAGTGTTTGGAAAGACGAATTCTTGTGATTCATTTCTTGAACTCATACACTTTGCACTCGCGTTTCCTGTGTTCGACCCATACATATTTATCACTATATATATTTAGTAGGGTATAATAAATTTCAGCCCAATCCAACTAATTGTTTATTCATTGTGTAGGTTAATTGTTGTTTGACATTGGGCTTTGCTAGTGGTTGCCTCAGCTACAACATGTCTTCGCTTCCGTGAGGATAACATTTTAGACCCTTGCAAAATCCAAGTCAACAGGCTCTTTGAGATCACAAGATTGCAATTGATTGAGTGTTCTATAGAGTGATCTATAACCCTAGTGAGATGGTTGGAAGTGGGATGCACAAAAACAGCGAAGACATCGAGGTGATCAGAGGCATGCAACATGCGTGAAAATTGGGTGAAGTGAAGGATGTTGCATGTTTTGACAACAGTCACAGGGAGAGGGGGGAGGGCCATGAAGTTGACCTAGAGTCAATGCACAATGAGCTCCCAATGGCCCACCTAGGATCAAATAACGACAAAACAGAAATAAAAAGATTAAATAAATAGAAATAAAATATTAAATGAATTATTTAATTTTTGGTTAAAACATAAAAAATATTTATTAGTTTAAGTAGTATTTTATTCTGATTTTTATTTATTTTTACAATATAATTTATTATGTATTAATTTTCACATGTGTGTTTAAAGGTAAATATACATGTATTATATATATATTGTATGTTTAATTTTTATTTTATATTTTATTAATATATACAGGTATTTTATATATTTACAACTTATGCAAATACATATTTAGATATTTTTAATATATTTTTCTGATTTTATTTATGTACTTAAATAAATATGCATACATATTATATAGGTATTATATAAGCATGTTTACATATATATATTAAAGTACCTTATTTATTTTAGTGTGTTTTATTTTTTTCTAATTTTATTATGGACATGTATTTTAAATAATAATTACAATTTAAAAATATATGAAAGTGAAAAATATAAAGAATAAATATATTGAATATTATATACAAGTATATTGCACAATGAGGGTCGAAAACCCAACTTTTGTATATTAAATCCAAAATGAATGAAACCACCTTCATTAAATAGATAATTTTATTTTATGAACAATAATGGTGAGTTTGATAAATTTTGAGTTTGTATGGAGAAGATACAGGTCTGTAAAGTTTTCTTTGTGCCTTTTTATTCGTGTCATGAGGATACTGTGCATTATTTTTTTAATGAAATCAGTATTGTATTTTTCTTTGTATTTTTATGTACAATGTTCATGTTGAGGATTTTATTATTTGATGTATAAAAATAATAAAATAAAATAGGTCCCAAAATGTATTTATTGAAGAAAAGAATGAGGGTTTTAAATCTATTTTCTATACAATTTCTCTGCCCTATCTCCCCCTACTTTATTCCTTGTCGACTAAGTCATCATGATGATTGGGTCTCGGGGTCTAAGGGTCTTGGGTCACTCAATGTCTTTGACACTTCTTTCTTCTTCTTTTCATCTTTGTTCTTTTATTTTGGCATTAAAAATAGTATTTTATACAATATATATGTATCAATAATTGAATGTTATTTTGCACAAATTAATGATATATACATGCATTTGGCTAGGGATTTAAGGTCAAAATGAAAGAATAAAGGTGATGAAATGGAGATTCATCATTCACTCATCTGAAATAAGAGACCAAAAGTTCTGCGGTCATAGCAAAGATGATGAACATATGGATCTAACTAATCTATGTAAGTTCAAGGATAAAAATAGTGAAGAAGTTTAAAAAATGATCACAATGTCATTCATAAAACGATAACTGGGACAAAGTTCCCTACCCAAAAACAGAGCAAGGATCATATAGGGCACGGTATTTATATAATCGGAAGTTACCCTAAGGATCAAACCACAAGATGCTCAAAATATAGAAAGTTTAGTAGAAACATACAATTACATGGTTTCTAATAAAACAAAAAGGCCAAAAAACCATCACTGGTGGAGGTAGCAATGAAGAGGTGAAGGTTGGAGAAGCTTTGGTCGATTATCCTGTGAAATTGCAATGCATCCTTGGTCAGGGGGTGGATCTTATTATAAGTTCATGGTTGCGATGTAGAAGTGTTGAGGGTTTTAGAGGTTATAAACAAATAGGTTTGGCAATCATGGGTGATGAATATCCATTCATATACCTTTATTCTTCTATTTTATCTATAAATCTCTAGCAAAACACATGTAAATGTAGCTAACTTCTACCAATTAACATTAATTATTCATACGTAGTTAATACATCAATACATGTATTTAAATCCAAAATTACATATTAAAGAAAAAAATAAAAATAAAAATAAATTAAGTATCAGAGATACTAAATGACCTTAAACATCGAGATCAAGTCAATATTGACTTGGACAACAAGGATCAATTTATTGTACATACACCCTAATTTTAAAGTCTGAAAGTAGCCATTTTTACACTATTGTATTCACAAATATACACATCTCAAATAATAAAATGCTCAACAGGAAACCTTTATGTAATAATATATATATATAATTATGAAAATAATATGTAATAAATAATGCACTGTGCAAATTGTACACATAGATGAAAAAGCTGCAACCAAACTTCACATATCAATATCTTCTCCATATAAAATCAAATTGTACCAAACTCACCTCCATTTTATTCCAATA
Source organism: Ottelia alismoides (assembly GCA_037367405.1). Taxonomy (NCBI): domain Eukaryota; kingdom Viridiplantae; phylum Streptophyta; class Magnoliopsida; order Alismatales; family Hydrocharitaceae; genus Ottelia; species Ottelia alismoides. Next base: position 115,900 of record JAZKJV010008008.1, on the reverse strand, counting down.
TAAATTATCTATCAAACTAAGGTAATTTCATTAAAAATGGAGTTAAGACACAAAAGCCAGCTTTCTGGGGTATTATTGTACTATGTATCTGCATATAATATTATTTTATACTTTGTATTTTTACTCTCATTGTATTTTAAATAATTGTATATATTTATTGAAACGAAATTAAAATATAAACACAAAATAAAACCACTAAAATACGCTTAAAACAAACAATACTTTATAATATATAGGTATTATATGCTTATAATAAATATATATACAATTATTTATGCATATAAATAAAATCATAAAAATAAAATGAAAATATGTAAATATGTATTTAAATTTTTTTTAAATATGTAAAATATGTAAATATGGTAATAAGTATTAAAAACACAAAATAAAAATAAAATATGTAAAACATAGGTAAATATACAATATTTATACATGTAAAAATTAACACATAATAAATTAAGTTGTAAAAATAAATAAAAATCACAGAAAAACAATTTAGCAAATTATAAACATGTTTATGTTTTAAGGTTTTGTAAATAAAATCATTTTCCATTTCTTTTTTAATTTATTTCGATTTTTATTTTCTGATTTGTATTGCAGTGGTCTACGAGAACTAATCAAGTGTATTCCTTTTTTGACATTGGGTCAACTATACTAACACTAGGGTTGTGCTTGTCAGAATATGTGAATCGCTGACTTTTCCATTTTTTTGCCACTCGATGCAAAACTCCATCCTTTTTTTCATGAAATCTTTGTAAATACTCAACCTCCATCAGGCCATGCCTCTAGATTTGTCATAGCTTCATCGATTGAATAAAAAATCCCTAGAGCCTCCTCATCTCTGTTGTAAAGTCAAACCTCCTAGCGTAATTCAAAGTTTAATACCTCTCGATTCAATGTAACCCCTTGGATTGAGCATCGAAAGTGTCTCCCTTGTGACAGGAGGTGATCCCTATCGATCCCAAGCGAGGAGGTGTACCTGAGATGATCCGACCCATCATTGGCACAGCTTTGGGGGTTTTATTCCCACATCCTCTGACCAAGTGATACCTCTATTTTTGCCATTTTAGTTCCATATTTAATTCTTTAGTATATATCAGTCTTTTCATTTGCTTCGAGTTTAGTCAAATTAACCTAAAATCCTGAAATTCGGAGTACACAAGAGCTTCGAGCTCCGACCTTTGTTCATCACGTGTGACCCTCTGTGTGGATGACCCCCCAATCACTCCATTTCGATCCCCATCAGTTCTCCATCATTGGGGACTCCCATTCACCCTCGATCTTGCTAAGATCAAGGTCAACAAATCTCCATCTCCACAAATCTCCGAAGATCAATCACCTCATCCATTTCCGTGTGTACAACTTCAGTTCTTTGGCCGAGGAGCATCGCCCTCATGCACCTCATCTTTCTGTGTAGGTGATGAACATGATTTGTAGAGTTCTTATAAATCCACAAGGCGGATCAACAGTCGTCGAAGCAACCTCTCACGAAACTCGGATTCAATCAACGATTAAGCCATAATATGTATAAAGCAATGAAAAGCAAAATATGTGGAGTTAAAATTTATTATAACTCTATTAAAAGATGTGTATAGGTGCAAGTATGTAGAGGTCAAATACAGGGAGCAAACGGGAGAATGGGGAAAATAAATGCAAAAATGTGTGCTTCTTGTTGTCTACGTGTCTTTTTGTGGGTCTTTAATTATATATATATATATATATATATTACTTTTTCATATCATTTTTAATTATTTTTCACTTTATTTTTTTATTTTCTTTCTATATTTATGATTTGTTATTCCTTGTATCTATATAATAAAGAATATATAAGGCTATATATACAATATAGGATAATATAGATACCAATTCAATTAAAAATAATAAAAAACTCATAGTTAAGTTTTTTGGGTTTTAAATAATTTTTTAATATTTTTGTGATTTTTGAGGGATTTTTTCTAATTTTTATGGATTTTTAAAGTAAAAAATATATCAAATTAGGAATTAATAAATAGATTGAATTAAAATGAAGATTAAAAATAACAAATGATGTCAAAAATTCTTCAAATCAATTTCATAAATAAATAATAATATAAAGAAAATTATAAAATAGAAAGGAATATTTTTGGAGTTTTTAGGAATTTTTAGATTTTTATAAAGTATTTTAGGGCTTTTTAATTTGTATGTATGTTCTTTCTATTTTTAGTAATTTTTTGTCTGAAGGATCAAAGTACTTAAATAAATATAATATGTTTTGGGGGGAATTTCTCAAAATGTTTTATATTTTTTATGTTTTTTAAGTCAAACAGGGTAAAATTGTGCTCTTTTTTATTTTTATAAAATAATTAAATTGCCTAAAAATGGAATCCAATATTATAACATGAAACTACACACTAACAGACACCTAATCCTATTTTTGAGAATTTTTTTAGAGCACGGACACCATACTTTACTAATAGAACAAATGCACAAAAAATCAATGAACTAACAAGACATAAATGTAAATAAAATAAAGCTTGAGGGCCAAAGTGCAAATATACCACAAATATATAACTGCCTATGAAAGTTTCTAGACAAAATACAAAAGCTGCAAGGGTTTGTCTGCAAAATGTCACCTCGCGTGGGACAACACGTGAGGTGACATGGACCATAATGAAAATACTATAAATCACAAGGGCTCACATGCAATTTTACCCAAAAATAATAAGCATTCAAAATAGAATATAGGACTAAATTGAAAAATGAAAAAATGTGGGGGATATAGTTTAAATTACCCCCGCTAGCATTGGATAGAATGGTGGTGAGCGCTCCACTAATCCATGTGGCACGTGTAGGAGGCACGAAACCGGTTCAGTGATGTACGCACCCGATTAGATCTTGTGCTTGATCTGACAGCTGAGAGATGGCAAGATTCAACAGCTACGGTGTGACCTAGGCGCTCCTGATGGCAGGACGATGGAGAGGGGAAGTGGATTAACAGGGAAGAAGCTCGGGCAAGGAGAGCTTCCTCTAGTGAGATCTCCCTTCTCCAACATGCTCTATTGCTCCAAAATAGCCAAAATCTTCCTAGAAGGGTTCTTTGTCGGCTGGAAGGCGTAAAAGGCTCCGAGGATGGCCAGAGGGCCACAAGAGGTCGATGGAGCTCGGAAGCTCCAGGAACCTCAAGAGAGCCTCAAAATTGCTCCAAATGGCCCGTTGGTTTCCAAACCTACACAAGAATAAACTCGGGTCAAGGGTAAACTTCCTAGACCCGATTAGGTGCAGAATAGTAATGAAATGGGTGAAGGCGGAGTGCTCTGGCGAAGTGGTGGTGGAGGAGCATGGATAGCTCGATCCGGCTGGACTCGACGTGGATTGAAGGCGTAAGATGATGCAGAAGGCCATGGGAAGCAAAGGTAGAAGGTGCGACGAAAAACAAGGGAAAGCACAGATGAAAGCTTACCGGAGCAGCGCTCCAACGAACTACGAGAAGGCAAATTTATGCTAATTCACGCAATAAAAGTTTAATCTAAATGCAAGAAATAAATCTAGAAACTAAAACTAATCGATAGAGAAAGTAAATGAACCTCGAGTTGGCCTGACCAACGAGATGATTTCACGGTGGCAAAGGCCACTGGAGATATAGAGATCAGCCCCTACGCCATCTACTCTATCCTCCTAAGGCAGGGTGAGATCCCTATCGTGAATCTCAAGACTCCATGCACAAAATAAGGGAGAAAATCAGCTAGAAGTGATTCAAAAAAATGTAAGAAGATCGAGGGGGTGGTTATGCACAGGATGCGAAGTACTGGGGAAGATTGAGGATGAACGGTCGAATCAGTGGTCTGAGGATCAAGGAATCGAGACCGCGTGAATTGAGGTAAAAATGTGCAGGAGGAATCAATGCCAATTAGTAAAAGAATCGAAGGAGAGAAAACCGAGAAGGTGGGTCAAAACCTAGGTTCTGATAAGGAATAGGGCTATGTCCACTAGTTGACCAAGGTCAACTAGTGGAGCCGCCTGGTTGGTCAACCAGGAAAAACCATCCAAAAATTATTTAGAAAATGAATAATAAATAATAAATGATTTTATTAAATTAAAGTTAGATGTTTATTAATTTTTTAAAGTATTTTATTATTATTTTTTCGAGTTAATCTATTACAAGTTTATTTTTAGGGGTTTATTTATAGTTATATTTATCTATATTTTGGGTATTTTCTATTTTGTATTTTTGATTTTATTATTTTATTTTTCTTATTTTATATATTTATATCCTATTTTTATATGCATAATAATGTTTTTTGCACTTAAATAAATAAGGGTATTAATTATATAGGTATAAGTATAGGTATTTCATCTATGTATTTTAGTATATTATTTTATTTTTGTGTTTTATTTATGGTTTTATTGTATTACAAATACGTACATTTATTATAAATAATATTTACAAAATTATAAAAATATAGAATTATAAAAATAATAAAGTATAAATAAAATGCACATTTTATATAGGTAAACTATACAATAGGGGTCCAAAACCTAACTTTCACATTTTAACTCCAAAAAATATGAAACTACCGTCATTAAATAGCCTATCAAAAGTTATATATAATTAAGTGATTTTGATGCATTTTGACTTTTTATTTAGGAGGTATGAGCCTGGGAAGTTGGAATTTTGACTTTTTATTTAGAGTATAAAATGTGCGATGTATATTGTTTTTGTATGAAATCAATTTTGTGTTTTTCTATATATTTTTATCTACAACTTTCATGTACAAAGTTTCTTTATTTGAGGTATAAATAATAGAAAATAAAATAGATCCCAAAATGGACTTATTGATGAATAAAAGAATGTGATTTCATGGATTTATTGGCCCTTATCCCCCCCCCCACTTTATTCCTTGTCGACCCAGTCATCAAGATACCGAGGTCTCGGGGTATAGGGTCATAAAATACCTTTGGCATCTTATTCTTTTTCTTCTCTTTTCTTGATTCTATAATTTTGGCATTAAAATAGTTTTTTTAGATACAATAAATATAATGATTAATGAATTAATTTGTACAAAATAATGCTATATACAAGCATTAGTTAGGGTTTTTAAGGCCAAAATGATAGAATAAAGGCGATGAAATGGAGATTCATCACCCTCTATACTTGCCTTTGCTAGTCCCTAGCAAACACTTATGCAATAAGTGCAGAAAAAATAAAAATAAAGAAAAGAAAAAGCAAGAAAATGGATTGAATTTAATTCTCAAACTTGTCTTCACAAAATCAAAGTTTGGGGATCATGTTAGACCTTGGTGTGAGAATGTGTGTGGAACCTGTCAGGAACCAGATTGAAAACACAACAACCTTCGAGAGTCACAGAACTCGGTTCAAACCACATCAATAGCCATGTCAGAACTAGTCTACATGATACGCAATCCTTTATGACTATGAAGCTGACTTGTACAGTGTAAGTAAAAGTGGCTCTTCCCAATTGAAATGACAAAAGATCTGACTTCTCTAGCATGACAACTCAATGATTCCCCAATCCAGCAACTCTTTCCTCGAGGAGCGAGGTATTCCCTTCTAAGTTCAAGTGCATCTGATTCAAGAGGAGGGGTGAAGAGAAGAATGGACAATAGCCAGTGTCGCTACCTATCCGTGGATGCATGACCAGTATAGTCAGGTCATCCAGCTACTGGCTCACAAGGTATGACTTTGAAGCTCAAGCTTTCTTATTGCTATAAAAATATATGCACTCTGGCAGGAATTTATTTTCAATCAGGCCTGTCCACTTTTTTGGAATTTATTTTGAAATACTATATACAACAGCATTTACATAAGGATTTTTTCCTCTTGATCTATAAGACTATCCCTCTTTTGAAGCATTATTGCAACCCACACTCTCCTATCTTTAGACGTCGATGCCACTGAATGGGTTGGGGTGTACTTCCCTCACTAGACGATGACGAATGTTTCCACTCGTGTGCATCTCAAACCATCAAATCCAATCCCCTCACCGCTTCAACTAAGTTGAGCCAAGTGAAAGGTTCAATTGTCCAAGTTAGGTTACGACCGACAAGAGTCATGTGTGTGTCTCAAAATGTTCCAGTTAGGCAGTTGAGGTGACTTGAACCCACCCCTGATTCTCAAAGAATTAAGTCCGAATAGACATGAAGTACCTCAAATCTAGTTCCTATAAGGTTCTAGTGAATTTAGGTGCATTAAGTTCCAACCAAGCTCTAATCTTCAACTTTACTCAAACTAGTTCAATTATCAAACTCAATCTGAAAAATGCAAATGCTATGCGAATGCTATGTACAATGCAATGAAAATTTCTTTGTGATGTAATTTTGAAAATTTTAACTTTTTATGGATTTTTGAAAAGATTTTCCAAATTTTTATGCAATTTTTCAAAAAGATTTTGTAAATGTTTTTGGGATTTTTCAACAAAAGTTGTCGGAATAAGAGATAGGTACAAATATTTACACATGGATGCATCTTATATTTACAAGAATTAGGGTTTTAAGGATAGACAAGGGATATGTTATTATTATTATTATAGATAAATATATACATTTAGTAAAGATTTTTTTCTGATGTGCATATTACTCAAATTTATTTGAAAATGATTTTACAAATAAGTTTGAAAACTATAGTCCAAAATAATTTTTGCAACTAATTTTTACAAACATTTGAAAATCATTTTGCAAAAGGTTTTTCAAATAATATGTATAGATTTTTCAAAATATTTTTGCAACCATTTTCAAAACTATTTACAAATAGTTTTTCAAATCTTTTTATCTCATACAAAGAAAAGAAATTTTTACAAACAAAACAATTTTACAAAGGTTGAAAATATTTAACAAAACATTTTAAAATAGTTTTCAAAAGATTTTTCAAAAAGATTTTCAAACTATTTTTCAAACATTTTGCACGATATATTTTACCAGATCTATTAATCGGTATAAAAAATTTTGAGGAATAATATGCATCTTTTTATTAGGTGATTTAATGAATTTTGTAGTATATATAGTATTTTATACAATATTTTAGCCATACTTATTGAAAATATGAATGTACGAGTTATGACTAAAGTATATACGCAGTATATATGACCCCCCTTATATTTATCTTGAGCTATGTCCTCATAGATCAAAGAGAAAAAGAGAATACATAACTCATGTTGAGTATAGAAAGGTCCAAAAATTAATAAATAAGGAATGAATATAAGAAGGAAAGAATTAATGAATGAGAAGTCGACCATCCCCCCATACTTAGGATCAAATAATCCTAAGTATAACAGACTGTACACAAGGTAGGGAGGGTCAAGGGTGGGAATAAACAAATCACAACTCAGCATGTCTCCCCCTATACTTAGGGTAAGATATCCCTCAGTATAGACAAGAAGAGGAGACAATGGAGGGGATCAAAGAATAAAAGAACTCAAGGTGCACAGCCCCCTATACTTAGGACAAAGTACGTCCTAAGTATAGCAACTGTCAAAAAGAGGCGACACCCTTTTTAGTAGAAAAAGAAAAATGAAAATGAAGAGAAGAAAAGATAGAGGAAGATGGAAGAAAGGATCAAAGATAAAATACATGAATAGATGTACGCATCACTCTCGGGTAAAAGAGCCCTAAGTATAGGTAACAACAAGTGTGATTATACAGAATGAAGCAAGGACACTCGGCTCATCCACCCCCCCCCCCCATACTTAGGACAAAGTACGTCCTAAGAAAGGCAACACATAAAGATGGGGTTGATGAGCGGAAACGGGAGACAAACAGAGGTGAAACAAAAGAGAATATACAAAGAGATAGATATACAAAGGATCAAGAAGGTAGAAAGCAGAACTTCTTGCGTGATCTATCAAGGTGGAGGTCGATATCGGGGTCCTCAGATGACACATACCGATCAGGATCGACCTAGTGATGGTCCCAGCAATCCTTAGGTGAGAAGGCACGGATTGGTCAGTGGAAGGAGTGTGGCTAGGTTCTCCTAGGGTGTCTCGTTGATATCAAAGTAAAAAGTCTCAAACTCTTCAATGGAAGTAGTTAAGTCAAGTCTAGAATGACGAGTCTTTGCTAGGTCAAAACAAAAGGGAACGAACTCATCATGGAAGTAGTAACTTCAAGTCGTATTGTGAGGTCTCAACCGGATCATCATCCTCATCAAAAGGCATGAATTTATTGATGAAAGCAATAAGATCAAATTCAGCCTTTATAGTCTCTATTGAGTCTGCCCTCCACTCAAAGGTATCAATTGTGTAAATCCCGTGGTTGTCATCAACATAGCGCCAATTACAGGAAGAGGGAACTCCAAGGTCTATGCTTTCCGAGTCTTCATCCCTACGGAGGAATTCTCCGGTCTCATCATCGGTCATAAAGAAAACCTCTCTGATATCAGCAGATAGGTCATAGGCCTTGAGGTCGGCTAAGACACGTGTAGTCACATCAAGTGCAGGTCTCTGGTTGGCAGTAGGTGCAGTGATGAACACAACACTCCCATCATCAGGACGGAACGAATCTCTCCTAATCGGTAATAAATAATGACTCTCGTAGAGGCGAGAAAGGGTCGTCCCAAGATTACTAGAGAGTGCTCCGTAGTGGTAGGGGTATCCATGGGCAATATAACAAAGTCAATAGTGTAGCTCATTCCCCGAATCCAAATGACAACATTCTCTAAAATACTCTTTGGCCTCTTGATTGATCCATCAGTAAATTGAACGGTCATCCCGGTTTTCTTAAGAGGCCCTAAGTGAAGAGATTGTACCAACGAGAAGTGTATTATGCTAATTGAAGCACCACCATAAAGGAGAGTGTGATCACACGAATAGTCAGAGATGGTGCATCTAATGAATAGTGTAGTAGTGTCCCCTTTACTAGAAGAAGGGTGGTGGGTGATGGCATGGGTAGTGGACATTGTCAGGATATGATGCTCAGATCTGCTCCTTAGCTTTCTCTTCTTAGGTTGAGGAGAAGATAAATGGGTCATGGCCTAGTGAGGTGGGGCTTTAATGATCTCATGAATTACAGTCACCCCCTCAGGTTCAGTCAATAGTTTTTTTTTATTTTTGGATCTTATTTATACAAGAGATGAGATCGGAGTCATCATGTACACAAGGATGACTAAGAGCAGTCTATACGGCGTCATCCTTGGGGTCAAATGTGGGAACTGGTGTGTAAGTGTGGGTGGTCAAAAGATCTGGCAAGGGAGCCCTCTCCTCACAATCTAAATCAATAATGTGTCTCCCAAAAAAATTTGTATTTTTGTATTTTTCTCATTTTTTTGTATTTTTGGCGATTGCAAGTTCTCATAAGAATCCTCGAATGAACCCATATCATCAAAAGGTAAAGCATCATGGTGGCTCTTATTTATACTAGTGAGGTCATCAATCCTCTGTGTCATATACTCCATCACCTGGATCAAGTGTTCAAGAGTGGTCTCCATGAAAGGTGACTCCAATAGATCAGTCTCGGGTGGGTAAGATGGTGGGTAGTGTGAGAGTGGTGGTGGTTGTGGTGGGTAGACGTCTGAAGACTAAAACTGTGGTTGAGGCAAATATGTACAACAAGAAAAGTCAGGAGCAAATTCCTCCTAATAAAATGGAGGTGGACCGGCTGGAGGGTGCGAGGGATCCGCAAAATTTGGATAAAAAGCGCTCCAGTCGGCCATCTCTAAAACAAAAGGGAAATGATCGGGAAAGCATGATGGTCAAGTCAAGAAATGCAAGAAAAAGGTGCAAATGCATATATGGATCTAGTATGCACACAAACAATCACACACAAAACAAACCCCTCAATTCAACAACTCAACTCGGTGAGGACTGTGAAAGCTCGGTCTTTTTATTTTTTCTGATTTAGAGTTATGTGAGAATACAAAATTGCACAAGCACTTAGGAGGCATAGGATTGGGGCACTCACTTTAGTGTGTACGTGAGCAAATAAACCAAATATAATGAGGGGTTACTCTCCCCAAGATAAAGATTTTCTTTTTGGTTGATTTTATGGTCGAGTAATATTAACAGTCCCAATTTTATTTGTTATCATTTTTTTGGATTTTTAATGAAAATGCATGAGCCTGTTGAGGAGTCAATTTTTTTAGATCCTAGGTTGTCAAAATCAGAGGGAGAGAGTCAGAAAAGCAATGCGAGGCGAAAACGATGATGAATGGTAAACGGAAATGCTCACCTTGCCTCCAGCTCTCTTCATGCAAGGACGCTAAGCAGAATTGAAACCTATTTATATGCAAATGCAAAGTTGATGAATTTGCCCTAAAATAGAAACTAATATTAGCATGAAGAACAAAATGCTAATTATTCGGAAATGAGACCTAAGTCTGGTCTTCGATGCCCCTTGCTGCCCACCACAACAAGTCCCTCACGCGTTGTATACGACCACTCTCGGCACGTGGTCTCAAGTTCAAATGATTAGCAATTGAAAATTTGACAAAGTCCAAACAAGAACTATAGGTGCATGTAATGGTAATTAAGTGTTTGGTCTTAATCTATCGTCAAGCAGATCCTAAGTTAAGGATTAATCACATAAAATAAATAAAAATAAAATCGAAAAAAATAAAAAGAAAATGATGAAAACTCGGAAAAACTGATGAGGCCCCCAAGGGAACAATCCCTCGAGCACTGACCTCGTAAAGTAGGGTAAAGTCCTAAGAGTCCTGAATATTACAATAATAAATGTCTCTCTCACACTTTAATTACAAAATATATAAATAAACAAGCAAAGTGATGTTGTCTCCAAAAATTTCCTCCATGTTACCTCCTGTTGCTCTCTCCTGTCGGCTAGGTCACGAATCCGGTGTTGCTTCACGTGGGTACACAAGCGCTCCTAGGAGTACCTCTCTCGATCCGTGTACCTCACAACAATTTCAAAAAAAGAGGATAGTTAGACAATTCAACAAATAATATCAAATAAAAATAAAAAGAAATAAAGTTGCATACAGAGAAACAAGAAGACACGATTACAAAGCCAATCTATACGACGTTGCTCCCCAGCAATGACACCATATGATGAACAGGATTTGAAGAGGTCTTGTCAATCCACAAGGCGGATACACGGTCGTCGAAGAGACCCCTCACGAAACCCAGATTCAATCAATAATTAACCCACAATATGTATAAAGCAATGAAAAGCAAAATATGTGGAACTAAAATTTATTATAAATCTACAAAAGATGCATATAGGGGCAAGTATGTAGAGGTTGAACACATGGAGCAAATGGGAGAATGGGGCAAATAAATGCAAAAATGTGTGCTTCTTGTTGTTTACGTGTCTTTTATGGGTTTTAATTATATATATATATATTAATTTTTGTTTATATATACTATAATTGTTCTTAATTTTATATTTTTATTTTCATATTTTCTGATTTTTTAAATTTCTTTTTCTTTTAATTATATAATAAATAATATATAAGGCTATATATATAATATAGGATAATATAGATATAAACTCAACTATAAATAAATAAAAATAGTAGAACTAAATATTTTTGGGTTTTAAATAAGTTGTACTATTTTTGTGATTTTCAAGGATTTTTGCTAATTTTTATGGATTTTAAAAGTCAAAAATATCCCAAATCAAGGATTAAATAAATAGGCCAAATTGAAATGAAGATTAAAAATAGCAAATGATGTCAAAAATTCTTCAATTCTATTTTAATATAAATGATAATATACAGAAAATTATAAAATGGAAATGAATATTTTTGGAGTTTTTAGGAATTTTTTAAATTTTTATAAAGGATTTTGGTGCTTTTTAATTTTTATGTATTTTCTTTTTCTATTTTTAATGATTTTGGTCTAAAGGCTCAAAACACTTAAATAAACAAAATATTTATTTTTTGGAATTTTTCAAAATGTTTTTAAATTTTTTATGGCTTTTTAAGTCAAACAGAGCAAAATGCACTCTTTTTTATTTTTATAAAATAATTAAAGTGTCTAAAAATGGAATCCAAAATTATAATGGTGGTGGAGGCGGTGATGGAGTAGGTGATGTAGTGACATCTGGAATGGGTGACATAGGAAGTAGAGGCATATAAACCTCTTCTCCATTTTCGGAAGGAATGAACTTGTCACCTGTAGGAGAGAAATACATAATGGATTCAAAGAAGGTGACATATGCTTTAACATAATACCTTCGTCGAGTAGGGTCAAAGAAACGATACCCCTTTTGGGTCTTGAAGTACCTAATGAACACACTCTTGACCGCTCAAGGAGAAATCTTATCCAGACCTGGAGACATCCGATGGACAAAAGCAACGGATCCAAAGACACGAGGCATGAGAGAGAAAAGTTCTGTCTCGGGAAACATAATCAAGAATGGGATCTTCTCCCCCATAAACGATGAAGAAAAAAAGTTCAGTAAATAACACACAGTGAGAACCGCATCCCCATAGTAAGAATGGGGAGCATGACTCTAAATCAGAAGAATCCTAGTAACATCCAAGAGATGGCGGTGTTTTCTCTCAGCCACCCCATTCTGTTGAGAAGTGTACGCACAAAATGTTTAGTGTACAATACCATAGAATCTAAGGAACTGAGAAAGTTGAGTACTATAAAATTAAGTGCATTATCAGAATGTATAAACTTGACATTTGCAGAAAACACATTCCTTATTTCATTAATAAAGGACTGAATGACAGGACCAGTATTATACTTGTTCTTAAGAAGAAATACCCATGACAGTCTAGAAAACTCATCAAAAGCAATAAGATAAAACCTATGCCTCTGAAGATCTGGGATGACTTGGACACCAAATATCAAAATGAATCAACTCGAATAGACTATGGCTACTTCGACCCTGACAACTCTGGAATGTGGACCTATAATACTTCCTGAGTTGGCATGCCTCGCACTAAAAGGTAGAACGAGGAGATATCTGAGGAAGAACTTGATGCGGCTTTTGTAGATGAAGATGACCAAACCGAAGATGCCACATATATGGAGAGACATATCTAGTGTGAAGAGAAGAGGCACCAACATAAGGAGATTGCTCTGATCTGTAGAGACTTCCTTGCTCACAGTCAGAACCAATCGCCCTACACATTAGAATGTCCTGAAACACGAGCAAAAGGGTCAAAAACAGCACGATAATGTAAATCCTTGGTGATTTGACTAATGAATAGTAATTTCATAGAGAATTCAGGAGCGTAAAGAATGTCCTGGAGCTGCATTGCAAGGGTTCACTGCACCTCCCTCTGACCAGTAATGGGAAAATGTGTGCCATCTGCTATCATGACTGATCTTCCAGTCTGAGTTGGGCTATAGGAACTAAACTTCCCTCTATCACCACAGATATGATGGGAAGCTTCTAAATCCATAATCCATTCTAACAAATCTACTCTATAGCAGCTAGTAAAGGTATATGTTGTACCTGATGTAGATGTTGAGGTTGCTACCTCGGATGATCCTGACGAAGAGCCTATTGACCCAGGAGAAGGCATAATCTCCCAGGGCCTTGCTACTAACTCATCAAATCTCTGATTAGACGTAGTTGAAGAACTTGTGCCCTGCTGGATATGTTCTACAAAACAAGCCGAAGCTGGAAACCCATGCTTAGAATAGCATGTTTCCTCAAAATCGGGTGGTGGCTGTTGATGATCTCAAATTTCACCTCTTTAATTGTCGAAAATTATAGTATAGGAGATCAAAAAACACAATCTTTGATTGTTGTGGAATATTTTTACTTGGCAAGTCTATCAAGGTTGAACAAAGGGAACGGTGATTTTTTTTAGTTGCATGGTCTTAAATTAATTTAAATAATTAACTAAATAATACTTTTTATGTTAAGAGAATAAAGGGAAAGTGAAATGAAATGGTGACAACGCAAATAAACAAAGAGAATTAATGTGAAGCACATGATCTATGTTAAACTACACACTAATAGGCACCTAATCCTATTTTGGGGGATTTTTAGAGCACGTACACTATATATAATAAATAGAACAAATGCACAAAAAATCAATGAACTAGCAGGGCATAAATGCAAATAAAATAAAGCTTGAGGGTCAATGTACAGATATACCAAAAATATATAACTATCTATGAAAGTTTCTAGGCCAAATACAAAATACAAAAGCCGCAAGGGCTTGTCTGCAAAATTTCACCTCACGTGGGACGGCACGTGAGGTGATGTGGCATGGACCATAATGCAAATAATATAAATCACAAGGGCTCGCATGCAATTTTACCCAAAAATAATAAGCGTTCAAAATAGAATACATGACTAAATCGCAAAATGACCAAAACGTAGGGGACATAATGTAAACTACCCCCACTAACGCTGGATCGAATGGTGGTGAGCACTCCACTAATCTACTTGGCATGCACAGGAGCCGTGATACCAATTCGATGATGGACACACCTGATTAGATCTTGCGCCTGATCTGACGGCTGAGTGATGGCAAGACCCAACGGCTACGGTGTGACATGGGCACTCTTGAAGATCGGACGACGGCAAGGGGACATGACGAACAAGGAAGAAGCTCCGGCAAGGCAAGCTTCCTCCAGTGAGATCTCCCTTCTTCGACATGCTCTGTTGCTCTAAAATGGCCCAAACTCTTCATGGAAGGTTTCTCCATCGGTTGGAAGGTGTAAAAGGCTTTGAGGATTGCCGGAGGGCTCCCAAGAGGTTGGTAGAGCTTGAAAGCTCTAGAAACCTCAAGTGAGCCTTTAAATTGTTCAAATCAATCCTTCGGTTTCCAAACCTGCACAGGAATAAACTTGGGTCGAGGGTAAACTGCCTCAACCCGATTAGGCGCGGAATAGTGATGAAATGGGTGAAGGCAAAGCGCTCTGGCAGAGTGGTGGTGGAGGAGGATGGATAGCTCAATCCGGATGGACTCGAGGAGGACTGAATGTGGAAGATGATGGAGAAGGCAATGGGAAACGAAGTGAAGGTGGAAGGTGCGGTGGAAAACAAGGGAAAGCGCATATGAAAGCTTTCCAGAGCAACGCTTTGGAGAACTACGAGGAGGCAGATTTATGTTAATTCACGCAATAAAGTTTAATCTAAATGTAGGAAATAAATCTAGAAACTAAAACTAAGCTACAGAGCAAGTAAACAAACCTTGAGTCGGCATGAACCGATGAGATGACTTCACGATGGCGGAGTTCGTCGGAGATATGGAGATCAACCCTTATGCCATCTTCTCTATCCTCCTAAGGATGGGTGATATCCCGGTCATGAATCTCAAGCCTCCAGGCATAAAAGAAGGGGAGAAAATCGACTAGAAGTGATTCAAAAAATGGAAGAAGATCGAGGGGGTGGTTTTGTACAGGAGGCGAAGCAGTGGGGAAGATCGAGGATGAACGGTCGAATCAGTGGTATGAGGATCAAGGAATCCAGCCCGTGTAAATGGTCTATGATCAAGGTCAAAACATGCAGATAGGTCAGCTATTAGACCAACCAGGAAAAACCAATCAAAATTTATTTAGAAAATGAATAATAAATTATAAATGATTTTATTAAATTAAATTTATAAAATAAAAAATGTTCATTATTTTCTAAAGTACTTTATTATTATTATTATTATTTATTTGAGGTAATTTATTATAAGTTCATTTGTAGGGTTTTATTTATAGGTATATTTATTTATGTTTTGGGTATTTTATTTTGTATTTTTGATTTTTCTTATTTTATATATTTATAACTTATTTTTATATGCATCAATATTTTTTATATGTTTCTGATGTATTTTTTACATTTAAATAAATAAGGGTACTAATTTTATAGGTATAAGTATAGGTATTTCATCTATGCATTTTAGTATATTATTTTATTTTTGTATTTTAGTTATGGTTTTATTGTATTCTAAATATATATATTATAAATAATATTAAAAAATATAGAATATAAAAATATATAAATAAGAAAGAATAAATAAATGAATATTTTATATAGGCAAACTATATAATAGGGGTCCAAAACCTAACTTTCACATCATAACTCCAAAAAATATGAAACCACCTTCATTAAATTGCTTATTAAAAGTAATATACAATTAAAGGTTATTTTGATTCATTTTGAGTTTTTATTTAGGAGATATGGGTCTGGGAATTTGGGATTTTGGCTTTTTACTTAGAGTATAGAATGTACACTGTATATTAGTGTTGTATGTAATCAATTTGTATTTTTCTATATATTTTTATCTACAAATTTCATGTAAAAAGCTTCTTTATTTGAGGTATAAATAATAGAAAATAAAATATGTCCCAAAATGGACTTATTAATAAATAAAAGAAGGGATTTTTACTTGGCAGACCCTAGAAACTTTTTAAATTACCTATACGACCTTTTGCACAACGTAATTACCCCGTCGACCCTATAAATTACCTCAAGAACCTTCACGGGCTTCAAACAAATTACCCGGAGGGTTCATGGGGTAAGAGTTGGCCAATTTACAGGGTCGAGGGGGGAATTAGGTTGTTTCAAAGGTCGTGGAGGAAATTGGCATAGTTTCTAGGGTCTACTGGGTAAAAATCCCATAAAAGAATATGATTTTATTGGATTTATCGACCCTTATCTCCCCTACTTTATTCCTTGTCGACCCAGACATCAAGACGTTCAGGTCTCGAGATTTTGGGTCATAAAATACATTTGGCATTTTATTCTTTTTTCCTTTTCTTTTCTTTATTCTATAATTTTGGCATTAAAAACAGTATTTTATGCACAATAAATATAATGAATAATGAATGTTAATTTGTACAAAATAATGCTATATACATGCATTAGCTAGGGTTTTTAAGGCCAAAATGATAGAATAAAGGTGATGAAGTGGAGATTCATCAACAGGTCTGAGCACCTGAGCTCCACATCTAAGGGGTCTTCGATCCAAACTTTACACTCCAGGTGGCTCAACCTCCAGACCTCTTCTCAATGAGGTCTCGACCTTTTGGTAGACCCTAGCAACTGTGGAGGAGCTACAGGAATCTTTTGGGACCTTTGAGAGCCATTGAGGTGGCTGGAAGTCGGATTAAGGCCAGATAGAAGTTGCTCGGAGCTAAGTTCTTTATAAGTTCTTCCAGGGCATCTATCAACCGTTGGATGAAGAACCACGTCCAGGTTATTTCTTGACCGATCGATTGAGCTAAAGTGGGGCACAAGTAGAACCATCTGATCGCATATGGGATTTAATCCACGTCATTGATCGTCGAAGGGGTACCGGGCCATCTAGGCCCTCCATCACATAAGTGGCGCAATGTGGCATGCTGAGGACCATTCATCTCCTCCCTTACATGCCTCCCCATGTGCCGCTAAGTTAATTTGCGCCTCTAACCCTACATGCTTTTTTGTATTTCTCTTCATTATTGTAAATATTTAACTTAGTGCGATATTTTATGTATTAATTTCTTTAGTTGTAATTATAAGTAGGTCTTACCACCTCACTTGTTGCACCACATGAGGCACCGTAAATTTTGCATGTATGACCTAAAGTTTTTGGACATGTTTTCAAATGAAGTTTAAGTTTTTCTAAAATTGCAAATAGGCCCATGTATCTATATCATTTTATTTTATGTATATTTTTCGATTTAAATAGTTTATTATTCTAAAAATATTATGAAAATTCTATAAGTGCCTTATTATATGTTTCATCTTGCTTAGATTTTTATTTGGCATTCTATTTGATTTTATTAATTTCAAAAATAGAAAAATACATATTTTATCCTCTATCTAAATATAAAAATCTATAAAATTATAAAACCCTCTCAAAAAATCTAAAAAATATATATTACTTATATTATTATATATTACACCACACATCCAAAAATCACTAAAAATACAAAAATTAACATTTAAAAATCACAAAAACCTAAAAACCTTATAAAAACTAGCAAAAAATATAAAAATATAACCTTTTGTTTGTAGATTTTCTACATTATATATATTATATATTAAAAATAGTTTTGAGTGAATTTTGAACATATATATCTATCAAACTCAAAATAATCTTAGATAATTAATTTGTTCACTATTTTCTACATTTTATTACTTTAAAAATCATAAAAATTAGAAATAATTCTATAAAAATTACCAAAAATAGAGAAAATAAAAAAACCCCATATTTCTAAAACTTATATATATTTTGACTTATTTATAATTATATGAAGATATATTAACTATATACACTTTACATATTTATAATAGGGAGCTGGGAGCCTAAGCCCAGGGTGTAGGTAACTACCTACACCCGGTCTTTTTTTTTTGCATGATTTTTGAGTTTTTTTTAATGAAACCTTAGGGGAATTTTCTTAATATATTGAGTGGAATATGTGTTTCGAGTTTCATGCAAAACAAACATTCCTAACGCATTCATCTAGAAGGGGTTTTTTTCAGTAATTCTGAGGCCGTTAAAATTTGATAGTCTTGATGAAGATGATATGAGTATCGAATTAAGTTGAATTTTGAATGACACCATGGTGGTACATAGTGATCTAATTCCACCAAGATTTCATTTCAAAAAAATCAAAAATCATGCAAAAAAAGGTCGGGTGTAGGTAGTTACCTACACCTAGGGCTTAGGCTCCCATTTCTCTTTATAATATACATAATACATGTATTATAATATATAGTTTTATATCTTATTCAAAATCAAAAAATAAAAATTGTTAACTAAAAAGAAAATATGAAATTAAAAAATATAAAATATAAATTATATAAATAATTAAAAAAACCATAAAAATTAAATATAATTAAAACCCCACATAAAAATAAGAAAAATCAGAAAAATAAAAATGATTATTATTAATTAGCAATAATTTCTAATAATTAACTACCTATAATTTGCTCTCTATGGTTCGACAACTCTACCTACTTGCACTACACACAAATTTTGTTGAGTTAAATATAATAAATTTTAAGTCACATTGCATTTATTGGTTTATCGTATATCCGTGGGTTAATTTTTGCTTATTCGAGAGCCGGTCGTCATAGTTATTATTAGCCTACCTTGTTAGGTCAGTAGACCGGTTCTTGAGTGAACAATGGCATCATTGCTAAGGAGCAACGTGCATATTTGCATGTATATAGCTTGCTTATTTTCTCTTGTAATTATCTACTTTTATTTGATAATTGTTAATATATTCTAATCATCCACTCTTGTTGTATTTGTTACAAGGGCCTGCAAAGCGAGGGTAATTTTCTAGGAGACAGCGAGGGCAGTTTTCTAGGAGACCGAGTGACAAATAGTCATTCATCTATATTTATTCTTTCATTTTGCATTTCATCCTTTATCAAAACAAGAGTAAATAGAGCTATCTGTACAAATTAACATTCATGTTTTGTCTATAAATGTTGTATAAATATCTATATTTAAATCCAAAATAAAAAATAAAGAATAAAGAAAATAAAAAGAAATTAAGTATGAATGATACGGAATGACTCTGAACCCCGAGACCAAGTCAATATTGACTTGGTCGACCAGGAATAAAGTAGGGGGAGATAAGGGCCAAATACTACATATAAAACCCTATTTTTCATTCGTTAAATAGTCATTATTTCACCTATTTTATTACTCATTTTATATACCTAAAGTAATAAAATATTCAACATGAAATTTATACATAAAAAATATAAAAAATAAAAAATAGATTTACATAAAAATAATGAAATGCACTTGGGATTCAAAGATGAAAAGCCGTAAACAAAACTTCACATATCAATATCTCCTCCATATGAACTCAAAATGAACCAAACTCACCTTTATTGTTCTTAAAATTAAATTATCAATTTAATGAAGGTAGCTTCATTAAAAATGGAGTTAAGATATAAAACCAACTTTCTGTGTCATATTGTACTATATACCATCATATTTTATTCATTGAATTTATTCTTTATATTTTTACTATCATATTTTTAAACACTTGTAAATATTAGTTAAAACATATTAAAATAAAAATGTAAAATAAAACCATTAAAAAGGTATTAAAAATAATGGAATAAAATATATAGATATGTTATACATTCAATGTAAATACACTCATTTATTTAAGTATGTAAATAAAGTAAAAATATGTAAATATGTACTTAAATATACTATAAATATATAAAATATGTATATATGATAATAAAATCGAAAATACAAAATAAAAATAAAATACTCAAAATATAGGTAAATATACATATAAGTAAACTTGTAAAAATCAACACCTAATAAATAAGGTTGTATAAATAAATAAAAATGACCAAAAAATAGTGTCTAATATAAGAAACATTTCTTATGTTTTGAGTATTTTGAAATAAAACAATTTATTATATTATTTTTAATTTATTTAATTATTATTTATCTTGTAATTGTCCGTCATGGACCACTCACAAGACAGGGATTGTTCACCTTGGGACAACAACACCTCTCTCATCCTCAAGCGCCCAAGCGCTTCGATTTTGTGTCAGACCCAATTTTGTGCCCTTTTTTCCTCTTAATCCACTCATCATCTGGCTTGGCATTTTGAATGAGATTTGTCGAACTGATAGCCCTAAATCTCACCCCAAGTCTTTGATCTGATTAATCCGCATCAAGCCTTGCTAGATTCCCTTCACAAATCAATCCTTCACCTCATTTTGAGTTTACTCCCTTTGAATTGCATCGTAACCCCTGGAGAACCATCCCAGTGCGAGATCTTCATAATAGGATGAGATTCCACCAATTCCAAGGTGGGGAGAAGTTCTTTGAGGTGATTTACACCATCTCTAGTGAAGCTCCACCTGAGGTTTAGTCCCCATGTTTCTTCGACCGATGATGAGCAGGAAATTGTGTAAGTTTTTATAGTTATCAAAATAATGTGAAAGAGATCAAGTGAAATGTGTGTCACTATGTCCCAAACCATTCCCGAATCAATCAAAAACTAATTATTTTGGTAAAAAGAGAATATGATACTTATTTACCTAGTATAGCTCCTAGGGACGAACACAAGGAGGCAACTGTTTAAAACTAGGGTTATTAATTTCAGAAATTAACAAAGATTTTTAGTTTCTTTTTCCAATTTTTAGTTGGTTTTTTGTTGATTTTATGGATTTTTAAAGAGTGTTATTTTTCAATGAATTTTTAAAAGTTTTATAATTTTTATATTTTCTGATTTTTTATTTTTAGTGTATTTTAATTTTGCAAATTTTTAATTTTCAATAATCAATTTTAAAAAGCAAGATATAATAAAATGAGAAAGAGGTTTTTTGTATTTTCAATTTCTATCAAAAGCGTTCAAAATGCAAAAATTAAATCCTTTTGTGTTTTATAGAATTTTTCTATTTTTAGTGATTTTTGGTATTTTGTTTATCATTTTTCTGGATTGTTTGGTGATTTAAATAGAAAATAATTTTTAAAGGGAAAACAATCTATTATTTTTGGATTTAAAATAAAAAATAGGTGAAACAAACCGGGAAACTAATTTTATATAGAAGAGTTGTTAAGCATTAAAACAAACCAAATTACGCATTTTTCTAATTTTCTATGAATTCATATGATTTTTACAATTTTATGTATTTTTTAATTTTTGATTTATTCTGATTGAGTTTTTAATTATTTTTTGTGATGTTGATAAAATATAATAAAACTCAACTAGTGTGATATTTTAGAATTTTTCAAAGTATTTTCGAGTTTTTTGAATTTTTAAGTGTGAACAGAGAAAATAATGTTATTTTTTTTTAAAATAACAAATAAATGAAATTTTGAAAACAAAATTACTGATGTAAAATAATTAATGACACTTAATGTGATTTTTAGGGGTTTTATGGAATTATTTAACAAACTAATAAAAGAAATTAACAGAGAAATTAAAAGCAGCACATATTGGATTGGAATGAAATTTACAAAAGCGTTGAAACTAATTATAAATAAGCAATTAAACTAAGGGCCTTTTATGCAATTAATCCAAACAAGCATGTGTTGATACACGTGATCTGCTCAATCTGAGACTAAAATGCAAATTATAAAACTATCAACTCGAATAATAACAATAGAACAATCGAGCTTTTATTGAAAGCTCACCAAATAGCACATGACGAGGCATGTGAGTCCACAATTGAAGGATTAAAAAGTAATTAACAAAAATAGTAGGGGTTAAAATGTAATTATTCAATCCATATCTACATGACACGTAACAGAATAGGATTTACGTATAATTAATGAAACTAAAAAGGGTGAAGGCGTAAATTTCACCAAAACATGTATAGGACGCATGTTGATCGGACAGATCGAGATCCGCACCTTTGGATATGATTAAACGACACACTTTCGGGCATACAATAATGGTCAAAATGAAATCTGGAACTCCTCATTGTGATCGGACGAATGTTGAATGCTTTGGAAGAACACTCATGAAGGCTATTGGAGATGAGTTTCAATCAATCCAATCTCGCTCGATCTGAGCCTGATTCGAGTGCCGAAGGTCTCAATCGACTCTAAATATGACTCTACGTTGGTTGAACATGGTCTCAAGCTCCAGATCTCACAGATCGAAGAGCTGGTACTCCTGCTTGTTGTGTGTGGGCTCTTGGATCTATGAGTCCTAATTTGGCTCCAAAATGATGCTCAAAACTACCTGCACAAATCGCTAGGGCTCGAAGAACAAATCCCTCAGCCAAATGGTTATTATTTGAAACTGGAAATAGAAGGTAGATGGCTGGAGATCCTCATGCGAGATGGGGGAAGGAGGATCGAAATCACATCTGATCTAATCTAAGGTGAGGGGTTGCGGGACGATAGATTGAGAAGTAGAATTGGTGCGAGATGGAATGGTGATGTTTAGAGTATATAATTGGATGAGAGTGACCTCTAATCAAGCAGATCAGAGGTCGGATGTGACTTGTTGAAATGGATCTGAAAATCGAATCTAAGATGAACTTCACTTGAATTTAATGTTATATAATGATATCTATAATGATCATAGATGAATTGACAATGGAATTGAGGAGTCTTTGCCTCGATTAGATGGCAGACTATCAAAAAGGTTACTCACGATGGAGAAGCTATGGCTAGCAGTGGATCACAACTTTCTCCTCCGATCCTTCACTCTTGCCCGATGCTTCAGCTTCCTATCATGAAGCTCCAGCTCCAAGAGAAGTACTAGGTGGAAATCAGAGGTCAAAGACAGATCCATCGGGCGAGGAGGCACCTGGAGATGTATTTACAATTGGAGGGAGATGAAAATTTGAATCACAGTTGGCACACAAATCGAGGTGGATCCACGCAAGAAGGACAGCGTGCGTGGACTTCTGATCCACAGACTTCAACTGGGGTAAGAAAATGGATGAAACATATAAAGGAGTTGATCGAGATAAATGGGTGAAGAGTCGGACTCACGTACTGAAACATGTCAAAGGGTGACGAATGGGGAGTTGACCAGGATCAACAGACTCGGGTACGACCAATAAATAGTGGTACGAAAGGGGATAAATAGACTAGATGACAAAATAGCAAAATAAATTAAAATAAAATAGAAAAAACTTTAAATTATAATTTATTAAAATGAAAATGGTTTATAATTTGATAAACTATTTTTTATTTTTAATAAATTAAATAAATTAAATAAATAAATTAATAAGGTAAATTATTTAAATACAGGTATTAACATGTATAAAATACCAATATACAAGACATAATTATTTTTTAATTATTTATTTATAAAAAAATGCATGTTGTTTTATATTTTTTTTATTTAGACAATAATTAGAGGATTATATATTTATTTATTTTTATGAATTTTATTTAATGGATTGAATAAATAGACTTATGCATAATATAGGTACATTATACCTATAACTACAATTATTTTATTTTTGATTCTTTCTAATTTATTATTTTGATTTGTAATTTATATACATAATATAAAATATATAAAAAAATATAAAAATATAATATGTTCTAAAATATAAAAAAATAAATAAAGCAATAAATTGGTACAATCTATACATATAGGTATAATGGCACTCTAAAAAGCCAACTTTCACATATTAACTCCAAATTTTATGAAACCACTTTCATTTAAAGCATATTTTATTTTAGACAATGAAAGTGAGTTTGAGTCATTTTGAGTTCATATGGAGTAGATGTTTATCTTCAATTTTGGTTTTACAGCTTTTTCATAGTGTTGTCCCTTTTATTTTATGCATGGTTTATTTTTACGAATATTTTAATTATTTAAAACACATTTTTATGTACAAGGTTCATGAAGAAAATAATTTTATTTGAGATTTAATTAATAATAAATAAAATAGGTAAAGATATTTACATAATTAATGAGATGAATATGTACAACATGAACTTGGTTTATCTGAGATTTTTATAAGTTAATGACCCTATCTCCTCCTACTTTATTCCTTGTCAACTAAGTCAATGCTTGACGAGGTCTTGGGGTTTCGGATTAGTCTATATTTTTTATATATATACAGCCTTATTTTTATTTCTTTTCTTTTCTTCTTTATTCTTTTATTTTGGTTTAAATAATTGCTAAATATTCAATATTAACAAACGATATTAGATTGTTGATTAATGATACTTAGTGTTATTTACATGTGTTCTACTAAGGATTTTAAGCCAAAATGAAAGAATAAAGATGATGAATTAGTGATTCATCATTACCCTATACTTAACCTTTGCTAGTCCCTTAGCAAACACCAATTATAATAATAAGTGAAAGACAAAAGGAATAAAATAAAAAGAAAAGAATTTAGAATAATTTTGTTTTTTAAACTATTCTTCATAAAATCAAAGTATGGAGCTCGGTCAGACCTTTGGATTATTAGTTTATCAGAATCTTATCGGGAATATGATTTACGATTCAATAGCCTTTAAGTTCCACAAGTCTTTATTTAGTTCGCCTCAACAGTCAGGTTATGACAAGTCTTCATACGCAAACTCTTATGACTATCATTCTTACTTGTACTGTGAATGTGAAATATAGATCCCAACATCTGAAATGACAAAGAACATCCTTCTCAAGTAAGGTGATCCTAATTCCCCAGTCTAGCTACTCTTTCCTCGATGAGCGGGGTATTTTCTTCTGAGTTCAGGTACGTGTTATGTCCATAATCTAAAAGGGTAAAGAAGATAGAAGAATGAGAAAATAAGTGGAGTGTGACCCGTGTAGTCACACCTCCTATGCAGCTTGGCTAGTTTAGCCAAGTCTCCACCAAGATATACAGGCTCTCTGAAGCTTGGACCATTGTGGTCATGAATATATTTGGTGTTTGGCTTCTTCTTTGTAAAAAAATATTGTTGTATTGCATTGATATTTTGTGTCGCAATAGATATTGAATCTTTTTTTCCGCACATGTTTGGGGTCTTAGAAAAATTGTGCCAGCATACCATTGATGAATCCTCATTCATCACTCTTTATTATTTTATTTTAGCTATCTATCTTGGCAAAATAGCATGTAGATAGACGTAAATATAATAAGTTACCAAATAGGCATGCTTGTGTAAATATCAATAATTAGCATGTTTTTGTGCAAAAATAAAAGAATAAAGAAATAAATAAAAAGAAGGAAATATTTAGAATAAATATTGAGTGACCGAAGCCAAGGGAGGGCCAAGCAGTGGCCTGGCCGCAAAATAAAACAAGTAGAGAGAGAGATAGGGCCATTCATCATTGTATTTATTCCTACTTTGTGTATATATTTTATTTTCATAAAAATAAAAATATGTTTCTAATAACTTGTATATATTCCTAAAAATAAAATAAAAATTAGAAAAATAAAAATAAAATAAAAAATCAAAATAATTTCTCTCTCTCCATCTTGTACATACCATGTATATATGTATCTATCACTATTTATTTCACCTTTGTAAATAAATAACAAAAATAAAATAAAAATTATTTTATATCCCGAATTTTATGTTGTAAATAAATAAAATATAAAATTGGGGTAATTGTACAAAAATAAGAAAATAAAAATCAAAGTATAAAATACATAGGTATTTTATACCTGTATATAATATATTATAATGTATATAACATAATTTATTTTTTATAAAAATAAATAAAAATCACAAAAAATAGTTTGAAAATAAATAAACATTTTTCATTTTGTAAATATTTTTAAATAAAATCATTTGCTATTTTATTTTTAATTTACAAATCTTTTTCTTTTCCTATTTTTTGATTGGTCTAAAGGGGGGGGTTGTTGACCCCCAGTCAACTCCCCCTCCCGGACCGCTCAGTGCCCGAATCCGACTCGCATCCACTTTTGTCAGATTTTTCCTAATCGGATATTAGGCTCTTTCGCCATGATTTCTCCACCTTCCTGTTCTCCAAGGATCAGACACCCTCGCGGATCCCTAGGAAAGATCGGATAGCATCAGATCGCATGCCCTTGCCCGTTCTTCCTTGTCACCTGGGACGCATATAAAAATCTTCCATTCATTTCCCAGCTCCTCAGCTCGCGCCGCAAGCCTTTCTTTTACCCTAGAGAGTTTCCTCTAGGTGACAGCTATCGGAATCCTCCTTTATTGGTCAGAGAGAGTGCTTGCAGTCATTGCTCAAGGCACGTGGCCGGAGCACCGCCACGTTCAAGCCTCCCAGCCCGCCGCAGCTTGGTCGAGGCGACGACCCACTTCGCCACATTCTCCTGGAGCTTAGGATTGATCTTAGATCCTCGGGTAGACCCTTCATCGATCTTAGTTCTATTTACCCCCGATTTTTCATCCGTCGCTCCGCCAGCTCTGACCCAGTGGTCGGAGCTCCACTGATCACCCCTAGCTGTTCAAATCTACTCTGTGTTCCATCGTCATCCTCATTCCATAGACTGATCATCTCGATCTTGGCTAGTCGATCCAAGATTGAGCTGGGTTCCTTCCGCCGCCTTCACTGGAATCGTCCCTCGTTGTTCCCCGCCACTTCACTTAGTTGTTTATCTAATAACCTACGCCGGAGCATTCCTCCGAGCATTAGCTTTCATCTGCATGTCGAAGAGCGCCAGATTGCCCCCCATCTCGCGTTTCACCCCCCTTGTTGGAGTCATTCCAGGTCATACCACCCTTCCCGGAGATCTGACCGTTGGGAGATTCATCCGCCACCGCCACCTGACGCGGAGGAGTGTCACAAGACGAACCCCTCCTCCTGATCGTTCATCAGCCGCTCGGAGCGCCTCCAGTCCTTTGGCGAACTTCGCTAGGAAGGTGTTCATCCAGGATCTTCCTCCACCGTTGGATTGACGCCAACCACCAGTCTTCATCGGGACCGTCCGGTGCCTGCGCATTGTCAGGCCGTTAGATACCCGATCTAAAGGTCCCCGTACGCCCACGTCTAGACCCACAGGACAGCCATCAGATCCTCCAGGTGTCAGCGCCAGAGCCGTAGATCCTCTTCCACTCAGCGAGCGCCACCTGGCCTCCCACGTAACCCGCACGCCCCTGGCTGGGTAACTTGCCTCCGTACCCTTGCAGTTTCTTTATGTTTCTATTTAGTCTATTAAATAAATAGTACACTATAACAATTTGCATGTGAGACCCTTTTGTTTCCTGTATTAGCATTCTGGTCCAGTTTGTATGGGCACACGTGCATCGACACGTGCTTTTGTGTGACATTTGCATATCTTACCCTACAATTAATGGATGTTATGAATTGAATTTATAGTTTTCTTATTTACATCTATGCCCCTGTGAATACTGAGCTTCGACATGTGCTAGAATTAGTGGGTAAATTGTGGGAAGGGTCCTGGACTTTTTAAAAGGTGTTATCAGTTAGTCCTGAAACTTATTTTTATTTGCAATTGGGTCACTGTGTGCTGTGCATGTTTGATTGGTTGAATAAAATATCAATTTTTCTCCAAATCTCCTCAAATTTGGACACATGGCCCCTACCACTGTGTAAAAATTTCAATGAATTTTTAGGGCATCTTTGTTTCCATTTTCTATTTTTAAAAATTAAAAAACCTTTAAATTTGTTACTGTCTAAATTGAAAAACCAACAAAAATATTAAAAACCCTTCAAAAATTCTAAAAATTTTATTGTGAATTTGTTTTGTTGTGCTTTCAATTATATGTAATTTTTGTTTGATTTGGATTTATAAAAACCCTAAAAATTGAAAAACCCTAAAAACTTATAAAAATTATTAAAAATTCAGAAAAAATCAAAAAATGTAATTTCTTTTCCTATAGTTAGCTTTTTATTTTTACTTTATCATAAATTTATCTCTGGAATTTTATAGCTATTTATGTATTTTTAAATAGCCTTTAGATTCTGGTTGCGTATTGATTTGCATTTTTCACCTTATTTAATTCTTAAAAAAATCATTAGAAATCATAAAAATCTGAGAAAATTACCAAAAACACTTGAAAAATTATAAAATCCAAAAAAAATTATTTTGATTTTGTGACCTTTTTTGTTGTGTTGATTAATTGTTTGATTTGGCCTTTTTGAGTTCTTTTCTATATTTTCTCAATTTTAAAAATCACAGAAAAATAAAATATAAAAATCCACCCAAAAATATTTTATTCTTTTTATTTTGAGCCCGACTACTTCATAGGTTTTCGCCAATCCGTGGTCCTTGAGTTCGACCCTGGTAGCTATACCAGGTTAAATAAAATAGCGAGACCACTATTTGACCTTGATTGATTGATTTCCTTTATTTGGTTGTCTTGATTTTCTTGATTGAGTCTGGCCCGAGAGGTTGAGGTCGCAACGACCATTGATACCTTCTCACCTTAGTCACTCGGATTTTTCGGCTCATCAACCATCCCTCATCCGAAGCTTTATTTCAACCCACAACATCTTGTCTTTAGACGTCTGCGCCACTAGACTAGGTTGGAGGGAAATGGCCACTTATTGTGACTACATATGTTTCTATCAACATGCATCTCAAGCTAGAAGATTCTACCATGCACCACCTCATATGTGGTGTGCTATGTGCAAAGTGTTTGTCCAAGTTAGGACACTGTCTAAAAGAGTCAGACGTGTGGCACGAAATATTCTACTTAAATCAATCAAGATGACATGTGAATATAATCTTGTGGACTCAAAGAATTTAGTCGCTTGACCTATAAAGTCACAACTCCAGTTTATATAAGGTTCCTCTGAAATTAAGTGGATTAAGGTCTTAACCATGCTACATTCTTCAGACTTTATTCCATACTAGTTTAATTATCAACATCATTATGAAAAATTCAATTGCAAATGCAACAATTTTTATTTGAAGTTAATTTTTTGGACCTATTTTATTTTATTATTTTTACACCTCAAATAATAAAACCCTCTACATAAATATTATAGATAAAAATAAAAAGAAAAATACAAATATAATTTCACATAAAAATAATGCACAGTGTACTCGGGATATACAAAATAAAAAGCCAGAATAAAAACTTCACAGACATGTATCTTCTCCATACTATAAAAAATTGACCAAAATCACTTTAATTATATATAACTTTTAATAAGCTATTTAATGAAGGTTGTTTCATTCCATTTGGCGTTAGGATGCAAAAGTTAGGTTTTGGGCCCTCATTGTGCAATACATTTATTCTTTATATTTTTAAAGTTCTTATGTTTTTATAAAATCATAAATGTTATTTGAAACACATATCCATAATTAAAATAAATTAAAAGCATTAAACAAAATTTAAAAAAATCGGTTACTTTAATACATATATATAGATTAATATACCTATATATACCTATAATGAATATATACATAATTATTCAAATGTACAAATTAACTCATAAAAATACAAAAATAAATAAATTTGTAACTAAATAAATTAAAATTATATATAATATATGTATATAATAATAAAATACAAAATAAAAATTAAAAATAAAACTTGTAAAATACATGTCTATTTATATATAATTATACATGTAAATGTTAATAAAAATATGTAAAATACTACAAAAAATCATGAAATTTTCTATTTTATAACTTAAAATTAATTAGTTAAGCTAGCATTTATTAGTGATTTTCCAACGCATTTTACTATGGAATTATCTGGCTGGTCCACGTGGACCAACCAGATTGCACCATGAGTTGACCTCGGTCAACTGCACGGTCCACCCTCGCTGCCCTGTCAGAACCAAGAAACCCCCTCTCCTTCTCTGATTTTGTGGTAAATAACTAAGGCTCGAGGAGCCTCGATTTCTTCACAAGAGTTGGACCCCTTGCCTTCCTGCACCTCGCCATCCCCTCTGATCCTCCACTCGTCCACTCAATCTTCGTCCATCCCATGATCGACTCCACCTACCCTCCATCCTATAAAACTCATGCCTTCTTCATGCTTTTTCCTTTTGATCCTTTTTGGCCATTCTTAGAACCTCGCGTCCTCTTTGAATTCTATCCTTGGTGACAAAAAGCCACAGATTGCCAAGTCACTGCTGGAGCAGCTCTGGCAGGTCCAACCTTCGTGGTTTTCGAGATACATCGAGGCATTTTTCTATCCATTTTAGGTAACTTTTAGTTCTTATTTTCAAATTCTGCCTTTAATTTCATAGTTAACCTAGTGATTTGGCATTAATTGAAAATACCCCCTTTGACCTGGAGTCGGAGCTCCAAGCCAAATCACCATCAATTTGCCACATCTCAACTCACCTTCACCGCCATCTCACTCCCCCATCATATTCTCCATCAGAATCACCCATTTCCCCCTTGAATCTTGCTCAGAATGAAGGTTAACGGAAATCCTCTTCCTCTGGTCCACTGAAGCTCACCGCCCCTCCATTCCACGTTGCTACCAAGCCTCTTTTGAGGCCAAAGCGAGAGGCCTCGAGCCGCTGAGTATTTCTATGTAGATTCCATGCTTAAAAAGCCACATGGATCGAAGAATCAATCCATCTTAGGCCTACATGCCCCCCTGAACTGTCGAAGAGCTCCAGGTCTCATTCAAGGGGACTTGGATCCTATCTGAAGCTACATGCAGAAGCGAAGGGACGTTGTCGAGCTATGGGACCTCTTGGCGTAAAGAATCGACGTCGGAGGAGGGCACAATCTAGGAACGAAGCAACACCGGTGTTGTGTTCTTTGTGTTCATCCAACAACCCCAAGCATCATTAGATCCAAGACACGACCCAGCTCTAATATGGGTCATTGAAGATGAAACGAAACAAAGCCCTCCTCTATTGTGCGATCGACTTAAGTGAAGTGATGTGATGTGTTGAGCGTCGTCCATGTCCACGTACATGGTGGGTAATTTGCATTAAACCCCTCAGCATTTTTTATTCCACCATTAGTATTTTAAATATTGTATAACGTTCAAATAGTTGTGGAAAATTTATAAGAAATCCCCTGGTTCTATTTCAAATTGTAAGTAGGTCTGCTGCCATCTCAGCTCACGTGCCCCTCCACGTGAATTGGGTAATTTGCACTTGTATACCTCTGACATTACATATTTCATTTTAATATATAAAAATCAGGTTCATTTTTAAAAATTCTAGTGTTTTTGCACATGGACCCTTGAATTTAACTTTATTTGCATAAATGACCTTGCTAGCATGATTTATTTCTGTGTATGTTTTATATTTTCTAAAAATACTCCCCATGCTCCAAAAATCAGGAAAAATAGGAGTATGCTTGATTAATTTCTCTTCCATGCCACATATTTTATTTTGTATTTAACGCATATTTCTATTTATTAAAAATCAAAGGAACATGTTTCAGACCCTATTTACCTTAGAAAATATAGAAAAATTATAAAACCTAAATTAAACATTCTAAAGAAAATACCTACTGTCTACTACCCTATTTTATTACTTCAGACCAAAAATAGTAAAAAATATCAAAAGAATCTCCAAAAATTAGCAAACCCATTCTAACCTAAAAAATAGCAAAAAAATTAGAAACCCTAAAAAATTGATTTTTGTTCTATATTTTATATTACTATTTTCTACATATTAAAAATAGTTTTGAGAAATTTTGAATCCATTTAGTATTTTAACTCTCAAAACAATTCTACTTATTTAAAAAGTCTTAATTTTATGTATTTTGGATTTTAAAAGTATCGAAAAATTATTAAAAATCCCTAAAATTTACAAAAATAGAAGAAAAATATAAAAAATGTAAAAATATCTTATTTTGTAAATTCTGATTATATATAGCTATATTTATAAATATATTATCCTATATTGTATTATATACCTATATATATCTATATATGTAGTTTATATTATTAGTAATTATTATAACTCCTTAATTATATTTTTCAATCATTTAAAAATAAAAAGGATTGTATTTTTGGCATTTTCTATTTTTTTATATTTATTAGATATTTTATAATTATATATCACTTATATTGTACATATTACATATATATAGTTATATATATACTTTTATTATATAATTATAAGAAAAAAGAAATAAAAAGGCAAAATAATAACTATAAGATTAAATATATAAAAATAAAATTTAAAATAAGAAAATTAAAATTTTAAAAACCATAAAAACATTAATTAATTTAGTGAGTGAATAGTGTACAAGCCTACATTATTATTTGTTCATTATTTACTTATAAAATAATAATCCCTGTTATACTAACGTGCTTCCTGAGTTTGACACCCTACTTGCTTGTCTACTATACACACTTGTTTGTAGGGTTATAATAAATTTTGATTCACACTTGTTTTGATTGATTGAATATTATTATGTGGGTTGATTGTTGTTTAAATTGAGGTCTTCGTGAGCTCTCGTCGCAGCGACTGTTGGTCCCACCTTGTGTGGACCACAAGACAGTTCCTCAGAATCTTTGATTCAACAATAGCCTCTAGCTCTGCCCTTTCCTCTGTGACAAAGAGTGAGAGACACGACTGTTGAGCGGCGATGAGGCTTTTTGCTAGTGAGATCCGGAGGTTGTTTTACCTTCGTTGCAGCCCAGTTCCTTGAGTTGCTCGAGCTCGGCCCCCTATCATGGCCTTGAGTCACGACCGAAGAGGTGAACGACACTCTCCCCCTAGGCATCTACCTATGTCTGTTTCTAAGAGGACACGACCAGTAGGAGCATCAAGCTCCATGTTTACCCAAGTGACCCATTTCAGGTAATACCTTTCTTTCTTCATATCGCCTTCTTCCTTTTCTTTAGTCTTTTCTTCTCTTCCTGCTTATTCTATTCTCTTCTATAGTTTCCATCATTTTTGTTCTTGTTCATCTTCATCCTCCTTCATCAAACTTCAAAAATCAAAATGATCTGTACCTTCATCTTCCTTCCTTAACACATTCACATTCTACCCTACATATCTCAACACCTTCAATCATTGTCTCACCTTCTTCAACCCGTCACCCGACACACCTTCCACTTTGATCCACCTTTGATCTTGTAAAGATCCAAGCAACATGCCCCCTTCCTTCTCCATCCAGACCTTCAGGCTGAGACCACAACCTCCAGGCTTGGTTGCTATGGAACCAGTACACCCTCCAGGTCATGTGTCGACTGGAGGGGATTACAACGAGATACAACCACCATCCATCTCCGCATATTCTTCTTCTTCGGTCAACTGCAACCAATTTCAGACTGTGACGATCATCTTAGAACCCTTCCACCTTCACGAATTCTATCTCATGCAATCCAACCATCGACTCATTTCTCTCCTTCACCATCAAGGAGCACCTTTCATCCCCACTATTCCTCTTGTTCTTCATGCATAGACTGAGCCTCGTAGTTTGAGTCTCCGTCTCCTTTATAGGTGTATGTCGGGAGAGACAATCTGCAGAACATCAGGTATTCAAGGAATTTCTTCCCCTGTAGCCCTTGGTCGTGTGTCGGCCACTGGAGGAGGAACCCCCTTCACTTGAGCGACTGGTAGATACAAAGAAGAAGAGGGGATTTGCCCTCTACTTACAGGTGATTTCTGATCAAGAGACCCATCTCATCATAACCATTCATCCAGGAGTACCCAATCCTCGCACTTCAGACAACCTCAAAACTACCAACATTCACCACGTGGAGGTTTAAGTCTCCAAGCCCCTCCCACCACCGTCTGAGCCTGAACGCACGTGCTACGCACGTGATCGGTGGTAAACAGAAGAACCTCCGTGACTCCAAGATAATGTTTAGAATCCCAAACCATGCCGCACGTACATAGCGCACATGACCCTAGGCAAACTATATTTGTACCCCTCTGTTCCTTGGAAATTGCATCCACTACCCTCTCTAGACAAGTGCTCTCCAGAGCCCACCACATGTTCATCCAAGCAAATTGCAGAGAAGTCACCTCAGATTTGGGTAAATACTAAGTACCTCCTAACACCTTTGTCTATTTAATTTCTCTATAAGATTTTGCATTTGTACCCTTGTATTTGAGCATCATTTTGGACCATCATTTGTAGTTTATTTTCATTTCTAAAAATTATATGATAAAAATCAACTAATTCTCTGTCTTATGAATAATTAGTGGTATTTTTGTGAGCTTGTATCGATTTATCTATATTAAATTGGTGATAAATTGTAAACTTTATGCACTGTGAGCCCTGAAATTCATATTAAATTATCTATTACTCCAAAAATTCTGAAAAATTCATAGCTAATAGTATTAGTTATCCTCTGTTATTCTCCAAATCATCTCATTTGCATGTTTCATTTGCTTAAAAGAAATTAAGTGGTGGTTTATGTAATTGAATTTTAATTGATTATAAACTTAGTATTTTTTTTATTTAAGATTTTTCTTGGATATCTATTACTTAGATATATCTAGGATAATTTTAGTTATGGAAAATATTCAGGTTTTCTAATTAATAAAATAATTTACTTTAAATCACCCTACTTGCATTATTTAATTCACAATAATTTTATTTCGCATAAGAAAAATAACAATAATTTACAGTAGCTTAATTTTGTACTAATTGACATACTAACCATGTTTTAGGATTTTTTAAATTCATTTTAGTAAGAAATTACAATTTGACCCCTAGCCTTAGTCGTATTTACATTTCCATCATTTAACTGCATAAACAATCTTCCTCAAAAACCTTATATCTACCTAAATTATCTTAAAATCATCCTAAGAAGATAGCTACCTCCCTGAGTTCGACCTTGGGCTTGCTTAAGTAAAAATAAATTCGATCTCTTTTGCACATAATTAATTAATCGATTAAGCAGTTTTTTTATCAATCTGAGATTGCCCGACTACAACAATACGATACTCTTAGCAAGGGCGATTTTGGGTTCTTAAGAGTTCCAGTGGCAGATGATAAGGCTTTTCGTATGCAAGGCGATAGGGAGACAACCAATGGAGACTTGTAGGCAGTATGATAAGCCCATAGAATGGAATCAAGAAGTTGAGACCAGTTCTTCCTTCCTAGCCTAGCAAGTTTCTGCAGAACAGTCTTGATATCCCTATTAGATAACTCGACCAAGCCATTTATGCAATGGGCTCACCCATATATATGTTGTGAACACAAGGTCGTATTTATCCCTAAAAGATCTAAGACATTCCAACCAAGAGCCTTATGGTTTTTCTCTAAAATCTCGATGGTCAATCGTGAATTGATGATTGGATACATATTCGACTCACTCGCAAGGAAATCATACTTTAGATTTGCCAGAAGAGGCTTTAATTCTGGTAAATTCTGAGATGGCTCCGCAGACACTTCTGAAACTGTTCTAGTAGGTGCATGATCTTTTAATAAGGTGATGTCCACCTCTATCACTCTAGGTTTAGAGATTGAAATACCAAACATATCTGCAATGATTTCTTCTTGTTCGATTTGGGATGAATTCTCTTCAAACAAATTGATCAGTTCATTATCAGTCTCCCTATCGGTAAAGGAACTTAAATTAATTGTGCTTTCCAAGTCCTCCTCTAGGAAGAGGATTTCCTAGGTTTTAGTATCATTCAAAGATAACTGTGGATCTCTGATATCCTTGATAATTTCACAGTTTTATACAGTCAGTGTCGGCTCTCTTCGGCTTTCGGCTCAGTGATCATATCCAATGTGACCTTATCATTGCATGAGTGGAATGTGATCTTTCCAGACCCATAATCAACCATCACTTTGGTTGTTCAAAGGAACGGACAACCAAGAATAATCAGAATCTAAAGTAACGATGTAGGGGAATCCATGTTCAAGACAAGAAAGTCCATTTGGAATTTCATGTATCTTGTACAGGTATGATAATGTCTTCCAATAAACCTCTAGGTCTCTTAATCGATCATCAGCAAACTAAAGGATCATTCTCGTTGGTTTAAGTAGACCCAACATAAATTCTTTTAGAAGTGATGTGGCCATGAGGTTAATGGAGGAACCACTATCAAACAAAGTTCGCTCGAAAATCTGATCAAAAATCTCACATCTAATCAAAGGTGATCCCTTGTCTTTCTTCTTTGTTAGAAGATCACTGATCGCACTAACAATAGCCATGGTCAAGATATGTTTCTCTGATCTGTTGCGTCTAATTTTGAGGGGGTTGACGCTTTGAGGTACATGCTTCTTTCAGTCCTTTCTTCACACTAGGCTTGTACTCCATGGCTTTTAACAAAAGCATTTCTAGAAAGTATTCTATAAAATCTCCACAATTGCAGGATTAGACAATGTTGTTTTCAATTTTTTGTTTTGTTGGAATTTTTCATTGTGTCAGGAAAAGGAATATTTATATAATTGAAATCATTGTCCCCATTTATATGTGGATCATCTTGTACAAAATGGATGACTAGAAGGTATACAGTCACCCAGAATAGGTTGAAAAGTAAAAGCAGGAAAGTCAGCTTCATCTATAGGTACGGGATCTATTGCTGGTGTTGGCATATCCTAAGCATGCTTGGGTCAGCCTTGGTTGTTATTCTATTTTTGTACTTTTTATTTCCTTTATTTTTTTGATATTTTTCTAGCACGACTCTTCCTCCTTCACCTTAACCTGCTGTCGGATCTGTTGATGCAGAAGATGACGATTCACAATGTGAAGCTTTATTCTTCCCCTTGGGGTGGCAGACAGATGCACGGTCCTATCGCTCTTGAGAGTCACACCATTAGGTAACATAAACAAATCATTCATACCTAACTTTGTGGGGGTGGAGGACACATCACAAGCTGCATGCTCTTTACATTTGAAATTATTCGGTTTTCCTTGACCTATGCATGAATAATCGTTTTAGTGGCAATGAGTTCATCAAGCTTCTAGTTCATCTCACTAAGCTTTTCATCAGTTGAGCCAAACAATCGAGTGCAGGGTTCATGGGTGTGGCCTCTCTCTATTCAATGTGTTGTGCATGCTGAGATTGGTAATGATGAGGAGGTTACAAGTGGTAATTCTGAGAAAATTTGTGAGAACGTAATTGTTGATAATATGGAGGAGGGGATACTAATTATTATTCTGAGCAGCCAGGTAGTGATGATGTTGTTATTCGCGGTATGCCACCTACTAGTAGCTATGTCTCCAGGTGTTATCTTGGTTCGGAGGCTGGTGTTGTTGAGGTTTATTTGGATTTGTCTCCCACAATTAGATTAATGATATGGCATGAAGTCAGAGTGACCCTATAGATGTCTATCAGGAGGGGTCGATTACGTGTCACTATTCCTAATACCGTTCATCTCTTGAATTTGGGGTGGAGGTGGGAAAATATCTCAACAAAAGAAGGTTGGGGCTTAGGATGGTAGACAATTATCTGAGTTTGTAGATGTGGTTGTGGTACCTGGTTGGGGATCTGCACGTAGTACATGTGTTAGATTGGTGACGGTTGCCTTGGACCCTATTGTGGTTGTTATTCTTTTGGCTTGGCAAAGGTCTCGGATGATGGGATCGCAAACTGACAAGAATTAATTGTTTTGATCAATAGATCCAATCGATTGGTAATCGGGTCAAGCTTGTCCAAATTCTTCATTCTTTGTTCAGTCATAGCCAGTTTCTCAAGATCCTGTGATTGCTTTTCAATAGTGTCCACTTTGGATAAGTGGTTACCAATGATGCTCAAGTTGGAGCTCTCGTCCCTATCTACTTCATGTGATGTCACCATGCTGACGGTCTTGTGGTGGATCTGTGGTTGTTTCTGATAGGCACGGGATGAAAACAATGCAGCCTCTCCTTCAGCCATTTCCTCAAAAATCATCCAGACTACATCTTCATCCTTATTAAAATGAGAGTCACCATACGCAACATAAATCAACCTCTGACTCTCTTGAGTCAAACCCCAAAGAAGTATTAGACCAAACTGGTCCTCAGGATATCGTGGTGGGGGCACTTCTCATGTAAATCTTTATATCTCACCTTCGCTTCATGAATGCTCTCGTAGGCTGCTGGAAGAAGTTAGAAATGCAGGCACACATCTGGTTAAGATGACCTAGGGGATAAAATTTGTGGAGTAACATTGACTTCAGTTCCTACCAAGTCGTCACTACCTTTCCCAAATGAATTATCATGTTTAGAGGTGTGTCTTGAAAGCTAAAGGGAAAGACAATCATCTTGACAACACCCAACGAGATGTTGGGGGTAATGTGTGGTCCCGCGGATGATACCAAACTATTGTAGATGGATATACGGTTCCTCATCTGTTTTCCCGTGGAATGAGGGAAGAAGAGACAAGAGTTGTGATTTCAGCTCAAAGTGTCCATGGATTGGTGGAATTTGGATCCACTCAGTCATCTGGATAGCGCAGTATTATATGTCTCTTTCAATGTAGGCTTGGGAGCCTCTTTTCTTTCCCCTTCCCCTCCTTGGGGCCCATCTGTCGATGCTTCTCCTCCTCCTCCTCTTTGTTCTCTATCTCTCCTCAGCTCCATTAGCATTTCCTGGAAGGTGACCTAGGCATCGGTTTGTACGGTTTATTGTGTCTAAATCACCTATATCTGGGCAAGAATATGTGCATTAAACTCATTCTAATGAGAATGTCGCCCCTTCCCTTTCTGAGGAGACATCTCTTCTTCTGAATCTGAGTTTGATGAGAGATCCAAATCAGGGCATGTCTGGTAGTCTGTACTTTTTTAATCAAGTAATCTTTCTACGCTTAGCTTAGCGCTACCCTATATCATGTACTTCCCATTGCTTTTGTAACCAGTAGCCTCTACTTTTTTAAGGTCCTTGTTATCAGATCTGGGCATGCTACTCAGCCAAAGAATAAGAAAATAAGCTGATGTAGCAAATTAGATACTTCCTCCATGCAGGGTACTCGAACGTGGAACGATGAGATAGGGGCCCACCATTACAGTTCCCATATGCTCAAGTAATTCGAACTATGCCCACAAGAGGACTCAGCCCTACTCATCCATGCACCAATAGAAGCACTATTACTTTACAAGCCCAAGTGATACACAAAGCAATAAACATGCTAGGTTTTGGGCTTTAATCCTTAAGGGTCGTGCCTCACTCAGTCTGGAGTGTACATGAATATAATGAGGGATTTATGAACCTAAAACAATGAAGTCCATTAATCGATTTTAATTATGGTCAATGTTTTCTTAGCTATCCCTTTTTTATGTTTTTCGATTTTCAATTGTTTTAAGTATTTTTCAATGCAATTCGCCTAATGAGTTTTTCGATTCTTAATTATTCTAAGTCCAAGAAAAACTGGAGGAGAAACTTGGAAAAGCTGATGTGCGTGAAAACTATAAATGCATGCACAGGATAGAAGGCATAGCTTTCTCCATCACTTTACATGTAAAATGATCTGTGTGTATAATTAACATTGATCTATATACTCTGCATGCAAGAACCAACCTAAACAAGAATTTCTATTAGCGAGAAGCATTGATTTATTTGACTAAATTCAAACATAGATGTCTATAGGAACATATAGTCTAGTTAGGGTTTGGACCTACTAATTACCTAACTAAATACAAACAAAAATCATAAGTTTAAGGGCCAAGTATAAAAGACGTGAAATGAAAATAAGTTGAAAAACACAAAACACAAGAATCAAAAGAAAATAAGTGGGAAAATAGGGAGAATAAAACAAGACGACGATGAAAACCGTGTAAAAACCGATCAGGTCCTCAAGTGAATAGACACCCGATAAAATAGACCTGATAATGTCCAAGTGTCCAAGAGAGTCATAATATTACAAATTATATATAAATCTCTCTCACGCACAAAAGGAAAATAAAATCTATACTATTCTACACTACATTGCTCTTCTTGGTCTCCTAGTCGGCATCTACTGCTCTCTCCTATTGTCTCGAGAAGAAGGAAATGATGTCCACCTTGCTCGGGTGCTTCAGCTCTCCTAAGAAAACCACCCTCTCCATGGGCCCTTGCAACAAAGTCAGTAAGAGGATAATTAGAATAGATAAATAATAATTAAATAAAAATAAAAAGCAGATAATATATACAAGTTATCCTACACGTTGCTCCCCAACAACGACGCCAATTTATTACTTAGGAAACTAATCTATCGATTTAATAAGCTAAAAAGACAATCGTTGTAATGACCATTCCCTAAATAAATCAACAATCAACCCACGAATAGATAAATCAACCAATTTGTGTAGGTTAAAAATTATTATAACTCTATAAAGATGTCCATAGGCACAAGTATGTAGAGTGTCGAACACTGGCAACAAACATGTGGGTAGGTAATTACTAATAATTATTTAAAATTAATCATAGTTATTTTATATTTTTCTGCTTTTTCTTTTTTTATATGGATTTTAACTATTTTATGTATTTTTAATTTGTTTTTTATTTTTTACATTTTAAATTTTAAATTTCTATTTTATTTTTAAAATAAGATATATATTAATATATAATATAGATATTATATCTTATATAAGTAATATGCATAATA
The DNA here is from genome assembly GCA_037367405.1 of Ottelia alismoides. Lineage (NCBI taxonomy): Eukaryota > Viridiplantae > Streptophyta > Magnoliopsida > Alismatales > Hydrocharitaceae > Ottelia > Ottelia alismoides. The sequence goes on along the minus strand of JAZKJV010008008.1, from coordinate 75,296 downwards.
TATGCATAATATAACTTATTATATATAAATAAGTCAAAATATGTTTAAATTTCAGAAAAATGTTTTTATCTTTTTTTTATAATTTTATATGTTTTTTGTAATTTTAGGTATTTTTTTCTAATTTTATGTATTTTTAAAGAAGCAAAATATACAAAATAGTGAATAAAATTAATATATGAGATTTTTTGGGCTTAGTAAATATAAATAAGTCTAAAGTAAACCCAAAATTATTTTAAATATATAGTAAATATAATAAGGAAAATTCATAGACAGAAAGAATTTTTGGGGTTTCTTACTTTTGTTAATTTTTATACAGATTTTAGGGTTTTGTGATTTTTAAGTTTTATATTTTGTATTTTTTGTGATTTTTGGGTATGCGGTATAATATAATATTATATATCAATATACCTTTTTAAAAGTTTTGGAAAAGGTTTTATAACTTTTATGGATATTTGTGTCTAAACAGGGAATAAAAGCATTTTTATGTTATTAGAAAAAAAGAAAATTAATTAAAATACTTAGGTAAAATTATGCATGAATGAACAAGGTACTGGACACCTATACTATTTTTCCTAGCATTTTTAGAGCAATAAAAATATGTAATAAAGATAATATAAATAAAATAAAACTACACTAATAGTAGGGACCTATTTTCAATTTAAAATAAACTACACTTCATTTAATAACATGTATAGAAAGTTTAAGGGGGTACAAGCAATTTTTGTAGCGCCTCACGTGGCACAACACATGAGGCAGAAGGACCAAAATGTAAATAGACAGAAGCTTCGGGTCCAAACTGTAATATGTCCTAAATATTTTACACTGAATATTTATTTTACAAGTCTAAATATTAAAACAAAAAGTATAGGGGTATCTATGCAATTACCCAGGTGATCCACGTGTGCAGCAGAGATAGATGTCCTAGAAGGCGCCACGTCGCTCCACTTGAAATCCGAGGGCTAGCAAGGTGCAACGGTTCACCTGATCTCAACGGCCCAGATTAGATATGGACTAATGCTCTAATCCAATGGCTTTGAGGGTCCTTGGAGGAATAGGGAAGAACATTCCTTGTTCCTCGCTTCGATTGACAATATCTTTCTCCTTCGAGCACCTCTGATGATGCTGACTAGCCCATTAGCTCCCTAGGGCATTGTCTCACTTGCAGGTGGCTTTAGATAGTCCAGGCCTCATCGAAGGAGGTTTGGGTTCTCGTTCCTTCTCAATGACATGGAGGCCATGGTCTTCCTCTGATCCTATCTCTAGGTGCTCTTTTAAGGCCTTCCAACACAAAATGACTAAGGGAACTATGTCCTTGAACTTGAAGTTGAAGGCACAAGGGGGTGAAGTGGCGGCTGATGGCTTGCTTTTTGCAAGGGTTTGATGTTGTACACAAGGTGAGAACAATGTCGTTGTGGAGACCTTTCATGAAAGGAGAATCAAGCAACAATTAACCCACAATGAAACAATCATGCAATGTAATGTAAATGTGGAGTTAAAATTTATTATAGCTCTACAAAGGATGTGTATAGGTGTAAGTATGTAGAGTGTCTACTTCAGGGAGAAAACATGATAGATTAGGTAAATAAATTCAAAATGTCCCATCTCTTGTCTATTTTATTTTAATTTTTTATGGGTTTTTAATTAAGTAATTTTAATTGATTTTTTATGTTTTATTTTTTGATTTTTATTTTCTAATTTTTATTTTCTTTTTATATTTTTTTATTTTTAGTTTCTTTTCTTTTTAATAAAATAACAAATACGGATTTAATAATCTGTATAATATAGATACTATATTATATATAATAAATATAGAAAATCAGGAAAACACCTAACGTACAATCCTTTTTATTTTTTTAATGTTTTAAAATATATTTTCGTATTTTAAATAATAATAATAGAATTATATATAGCTAGGTTTAATGTAGGCTTTTATATTTATAGATATAGATATAAATATACAAAAGTGATAAAAAAATAAATTTTTTGTATTTTTTATATTTTTCTTATTTTTGATAATTTTCTTATATTTTTTGCTAATTGTTTTGAATTTTTAATTGGATAAAACTGTCAAAATAGTGAATTTGGTTAATAGATTGAATTATTTTGGAATTTAAAAAAAGATAAAAGTCTCATGATTTTCTAAAACTATTTTAATATATAATATAAATAAAATTTAGAAATAAAATTAAATAATTTTATATTTTTAAATATTTTTTGTTGATTTTTATAAGGATTTTGGAGTTTTTAAGTTTTATTTTTTTTCTTTTATTATTTTCCGTTATTTTTGGTCTTCAGTTGCCAAATATATTAATAAATAATATTTGAGTTTTGAAATTTTTATAAATGATTTTATATGTTTTGTATTTTTAAATGCAAATATAGAATAAATAATCTATTTTTGATAAATAGAAAAATGCAGAAAAATGCCTCAACAAAAATATATGGGGTGGAATAAACTTAAGGCATCTAACCTAATTTTTATATAATTTTTAGAGCATAAATGACATTTAATAAAAATAAAAATCAGCAAAAAAGAAACTACATTACTGACACGGGCCTTTCTATAATTTTCTAAATTCTTATTTATAAATCCCCTAAAGAAGTCTAAGGCCAATATGCAAAATGCCCCAAATATTCTACATAAAACACACTAGCATGGATACATTTGTAATTACCATAAAGCGTAAGGTCCAAAATGCAATTTATCTAAAACATATTACACTGAAATTCAAAATTACTAGACTAAATGGAAATACAAAAACTCGTAGGGATGCCTTGCAAAAAGCCCACCCCCTCACGTGTATACGTACGTGAGGTGACGTGGCGAGGGACCTGTGTGCAAATACAAGAAACGCAGGACTCCGGTTACAAATTTCATAAAAATATTATAACTAGAAATAAATGTTTCCGAACTGAAAAGAAAATACAAAAGTCAGGGGAAGGAAGTGCAAAATACCCCCTAAGGCGCAATTGGATGGCGGTGGTGATTTCACTTGACATGTGATAGCTCCTTGTCACCCAATGATGCTTCGTGGATGAGCTTCTTGATTAGATCTCCGCTGGAGATCTAACAGTAGAGTGTGGCTCGATCCGACGGTAGTTAGAGCTCCTGGAGGTGGGTCTTGATCGAACAGTGCTGATCCCCCTTGGAAGAATAAGGAAGAACACATAACCAGTCGAGCTTCGATCCTCGATGTTGGGTGACTTTGACCGCCTAGGCATGTCCCAATGGTCGTAAAATAGACTTGGAGGCTCCCCGAAGCTGCCGTAGGTGCTAAAAGAGTCCGGGACCCAGTGATGGGGTCTTGGATGGCCTGCGAAGCTCAATCACATGGAATACCTCTTCCAAGTCCAATCTCTAGCCTACATGGGCTCTTGCACACTTTGACCTGCACAAAATGAAAGAGGAGTCGAGGCAAACTGCCCTGACCCGTTATTGGGAGTAATGGTGGCGAGATGAGGTGGGGCGGGGAGGCCCGACGAAGGTGGTTGAGGTGAACCTCAAATCCATGATCGAGGGTATTCCGGGTTTAATGAAGTGGCTGGGAAGATGAAGAAGCGTAGGGGGAATGAGATAGAGGTGAAAAGGGTTGCAAAGCGCGGATGAATACAACAGAAACAAGGTCAGAGCAGGAGCTCCGGCAAACTTCGAAACTTAAATCTAAGCTACAACAATTAATTAAAATGCAAAACAAAAACTAGAAATTAAAGCTAAGGCTAAAAATATGAGAAAATCTAACCACTATGCCTCAACAGATCATTATTCGAACCGAAAGCTTCGACGTCGGAGATAGGCTCCGACGAAGGTGATGCTGCGTCGAACATTGCTCCACCACGCTTGAAGATGGTGAGAGCAGCCCCCTGTCACTGAGAATCTACCTCAAGCCAGGAAATGAGGATGGAAAATTGGTCCAAGACAGATCAAAATCAAATAGGAACTCGATGAGGTTTATTTGTATAGGGGAGACTTCGACTACGGATTCCACTCGCAGTAGTAACCCATCGACCGAGGAATCAAGGTGGCGTGAAAGATTGAAGATGAGGGTCAAAATCTATGAAGGAATGGAATAGAAAGGATGAAAGAATTGAGTGGGAAAATTGAGGAGAACATGGGTATAGGCTCTAACAAGCGTAAACTTGTGAGGGGCAGGGAGTTGACCAAGGTAAACTCCGACCCTCTCCTCATTGGTCCACGTCGGATCAGAAAAAAGACAAAACATGGAAAATTCCTTTATTAAATCAATTTAAAAAATTAATTGATTTTATTTTTTGTTAAAACATAACAAATATCTATTATTTTATGTAGTATTTTATGATGACTTGTATTTATTTTTTCGAGTTAATTTATTATGTTTTACTTTTTACAAGTATTATTATAGGTATATTTACCTATATATAGTGTATTTATTTTCATTTGTATTTTAGACTTTATTATTTTATAGCATCATTTATATATTTATAACTTGTCTAAATACACAAATGTATATTATATTTTTCTAAAGTTATTTGTTAGGTTAAATAAATATGCATATTTATTATATATGTATATACATGCATAATCCTTCCATGTATTATAATATACTTATTTATTTAAATGTAATTTTAAATGTATATGCATTTCAAATGATGTTTCCAAAATCATAAAAATATAAGGAAGTGAAAAATAAAAGGAATAAATAAAATGATTATTTTATATAAGTATATTGCACAATGAGAACTCAAAACCCAATTTTGCGTCTTAAATTTTGAGTTCATATGGAGAAGAAACAGGTCTGTGAAGTTTTCTTTACGCTTATTATTCTGAGTATATAGGGCACACTATGCATTATTTTTAAGCGAAATAAATTTTATATTTTTTTCTTTATATTTTCATCTATAAGTTCATGTTTAAAGTTCATTAATTTGAGGTACAGCTAATAAAGAATAAAATGGGTCCCAAAATGATTTTATTGAGGAATTAAAAACTAGGGCTTTGAGTTATTTTTGGCCCTTATCTCCCCCTACTTTATTCCTTGTCGACCAAGTCAATTCTTGAGTCTCAGGGTTTAGGGTCATTCAATACCTTTTAATTTCATTTCTTTTTCTTTTCTTTTCTTTATTATTTAATTTTGGTATTAAATACAATATTTTATAACTATTTGTAGAATACATAATGAGTGTTATTTTTACCAAATACTAATATTTTCATGCATTTAACTAGGGATTAAAGGCCAAAATGAAAGAATAAAGGTGATGAAATGGAGATTCATCAGCGGTGAGCCTCTGGTGATGGTGGTGGAGTGAGACTCGATTGCTCGATCCTTGCAGGATCGAGATGATCTGGGTAGGAGGAAATGATGAAGAAGTGATGAGGTAGATCTTGAAGTGGCTTCGGGTTCGAAATAGGTAGTGGAACGATTGTGAACAGAGGTCGAGGCACTAGCTCCGACGAACTACGAATTGACTAATTTACACTAAAGCAAAGGAAATTACATGAAACTAAACCTAAATCTAAGCTATAAATGAAAAATACAAGCTAAAGTAGCCTAAAACTATGCCTCGACAGGGGTGTACCTAGAAGGGGGGACCTTTGTCGTAGGTGGACCGGCGAGGTGGATCTCTGCTCCGGTAGCCCTTCTCCATGATAACAGAGCTTGGGGGTTGCTTGCTATCACCAAGGGAACACTCTAGAACAACTCTTTGGGGTTACTTGTAGGCTAGAGAGGATCTAACTTCAAAAAGGAGATGGGGTTTATTTATAAACATGAAAATGGGCCATCTCGTAAGGGAGTTTGTGTAAGGAAGAAGGGTGGTTGGTGAGGGCTATGGTCCTAGAAAGAGAGAGAGAGAGAGAGAGGGATATGGAAGGATTCGAGTGGTGGATGTCTCGAGGGAGATGGAGTTGAGGAGGAGTCATGAGAAATGGGAGAAGGAGGGGGGCTCAACACTCTAACAGGGTTAGAGCTTGTTGTGGGTAAAACTGACTTAGAGTCAACGAAACAAGGGCCTTATTGATAAGGTAAGGACCGGGGTACCTAACGTCCGGTCTTGGAGAGCATGCGGTGGCCGACAAGTCGAATCCGGTAATCGTTATGTCGATCGCTCTCACAACACTCGATACCCAATTATGTGATAATCAACAACAATCAACCCACAATATAGATAATACAATAAATATATGTGTGGAGTCAAAGTTTATTTTAGTTAACTCTAAAAATTATGATAGTAGACAAGCAATAGAGTGTTGAACTCTGGGGAAAAATTTGGTAGGTATGTTAATGATTAATAATTATTGCTAATTAGCAATAACTATTTTTGTATTTTTTTAGTTTTTTCCATTTTTATGTGGGTTTTTAATTATATTTATTTTTATGGGTTATAAATTATATTTTTTGATTTTTTAAGTTTTCAATTATTATTTCCTTTTAAATTTTACAAAATTTTATTTCCTTTCTATTTTAAAATAAAATATATTTATAAATAATAAGATATATTATAGATAATATAAGTAATATAAAGAATATAATATATATAGGGTACTACTTTAAATACACATAAATTTGCTCAAAATACAGAAAATAATTTTTTTGTGTTTTTATATTTTTCTTTATTTTTGATATTTTTATAGAATTTTTGCTAATTTTATGTATTTTTAAAGTAACAAAATATACAAAATAGTGCACATTTTAATTATCCAAAATAGTTTAAGGTTTAATAAATATAAATAATTACAAATTAACCAAAAACTATTTTAAATAAATAGTATATAGTATATAGAAAAAATAAATTGAATAAAAAATAATTTTAGACTTTTTAATACTTTTTTCCTAATTTTTATAAGGTTTTTAGGGTTTGGTAATTTTTAGGTTTTATATTTTGTATTTTTTAGTTACTTTTGGATATGTGGTAATATAGAATATTATATGGATAATATTTTTTGGGGATTTTTTAGAAATGGTTTTATTTATTATGTGTTTTAATAATTAGACAGGGAACAAAGTATCTTTTTGTATTTTTAGAAAATAAGAAAATCAAGTTAAATGCCACACAAAAAGTATATGAGATCAAACAAATTCAAGCATCTATCCCAATTTTCTCATGATTTTTCGCATAATAAAAATATTTAATACAAGATAAATAGAAGAAAATAAAATATACAACAACAAAAGGATCTAATTGAAATTTAAATGAAACTTTTAATCTATTTACTAACAGGTCCAACAAACTACGGGGCACAAATGAAAGTTTCTTGTGCCTTACATGGTGTTACACGTGAGGCGGAGGGACTATTATGCAAATATCAGAAAGTTCAGGCCCTTTCCTACAAAATACAAGATTTAATTTACACTACAGTTGCATATTTAAATAAAAAGTTAATTTACAAAACACATAAGAGTACGTGTGAAATATACCCAAAAGATGCATGGAGATGAGCGGTTCTGCATGCACCATGTACGCGCACTTAAGTAGGATTGAGTGGTTGGAAGAGGATGATACTTCTCTTCTATTGGACGACCCAGATTAGATGTGGATCGTGTTCTTGATCAGATGGTGTTGGAGGCACTTGGAAGAACTACACAAAACAATTCCCCGGTGTGCCTTCGATCAGTGATTTCTCCTAGCTCTAGCCACCTTCGTTGATGTTGAGGGGCTCTACACGTTCATGTAAATGTTCAGCATCTGCAAGAAGGCACAATGGGGTCCAAGTCCCAACGATGGGGACTTGGAAACTCCAGTCTTGAGCACCCACCTGGGGGATTAGGTCTTCTTCGATGTGAACCCCTAGTGGTTCGTTTAGGCTCAGCTCTTGCACAAAAATCTTAAGGGGCTCGAGGGGGACTCCCTCGACCCGATTTGAAGCCAAAAAGCACGGGAAATATATGGGGCGGAAGAGGTCGACGTAAGGGCAGACGAGTAGCTCGAATTGGGCATGATCCTTACAAGATAAGTGTGGTAGATGGATAGTGGGATGGAGAAAACGGGGGGTGTGAAATGGAGGTGAATGGTGGAGCTAAACAGTTGGATTCACAGTGAACGATGGATGGAGCTGATCCTCCAATGTACTACAGATCTTGGGATTAAGTCTAAGCTAATTATTAAATGTGATAAATAAAACCTAAATTATGATGTTGGGAATGAAAGGCTACCTAAAAAATGGAAGAAAACAATAGCTCAATAGGGGTTACCTAGAGCAGAAGAAGCTTCGCATGAAGGGGTTTCCGGTGATGTTGGACTGCCTCTTCCTCCTCCTTATCCATGCTGACGGGTCGGGGAGACTCAGTTGTCACCAAAAACTCAGACCCACGGATTCCTTTGGGGTTATGTTAGAGGAAGAAGGACCAAAAAGGCAAAAGATGAGAGTAGTTCTTATTTATAGAACAAGGTGACCGGTGACCTTTGGTGGTGGGTTGCGTAAAGATGGCGAGGGGTTGGTGAAGCCTAGGGTTCTAGCGTGGATTAGGGTGATGGGTTCTGTAGAGTGGGGGATCTCGAGGAAGAAGGGAGGAGTAGAGATGGAGTGAAAATGGAGAAAAGGGCTTCCTCGTGACTCTCTGACAGGCCAGAGAGTACAAGGGGACAGTTGACCAGGAGTCAACAGTCCAAGAGCCCCGATTGGTCCACGTGGATCAATCAGGAAAAAGGTATATACAAATTTCTTATTAATTTGATTAAAAATAATAAATGATTTTATTAATTAAAGGTCAAAACATGAAAAATGATTCTTATTTTATATACTATTTTATGAGCATTTTTATTTTTTACAACCTTATTTATTAGGTGCAAATTTTTACAAGTATATACATATGTAAATTTACATATATTTTAAGTATTTTATTTTTGATTTTAATTATCATATGTACATATTTTGTATATTTATAATATAATTAAGTACATATTTACTTATTTTTATTTTATTTATATTCTTTTATTTAGATACTTAAATAAATAGATGTATGTACATTATATGTATAGTATACATATATATTATTCTATTATTTATTTTTAATAAAAAATTAATGGTTTTATTTTATATTTATATTTTTAATATGTTTTTAATAATATTTACAAATATTTAAAAATGAGTAATAGTAAAAGTAAAAAGAATAAATTAAATAAATAAAAACATGCAGATATATAATACAATGGGACCCTGAAAGTCATATTTTGCATCTTAACATTATTTTTAATGAAACCACCTTCATTAGATAGATAATCTGATTTTAAATATAATGGAGGTGAGTTTGATGAATTTTGAGCTTGTATGGAGAAAACATTGATATGTGAAGTTCAGTTTATGCCTTTTTATCTTTGTGTCCCTGTTGCATGGTGTATTATTTTTATGTGCAATTATATTTATAATTTTCTATGTATTTTTTATGTACAAGTTTCATGTTGACTATTTTATTTTGTGAGTATAAATTGAAGAATAAAATCAAGTAAAAATGGGTATTGTGGAGAATGAAAAATTAGGGTTTCTTTATTCAATATAGACCTTTATCTCCCCCTACTTTATTCGTTATCGACCAAGTCAATATTTACTTACTCTCAAGGTTCAGAGTCATTCAATATCTTTGATACTGCATTTATTTTCCTTTCCTTTTCTTTATTATGTTATTTTAGATTTAAGTACAGGTATTTATGTATTATTTACAATTGAATAATGAATGTTAATTTGTATGATTTATATGTATTTACATGTGTTTTGATACGGATTTAAATGTAAAATGGAAGAATAAAGGTAGATGAATCATAAGGTTCGGATTGATCCACGTAGGACCAAGCCAGGACAAAAGAAATTAAAAATACGTATAATTTAATAAAAAACAATAAATAATATTATTAAATAAAACTTGAAAAATATTTATAATTTAATAAACTATTTCTGTGAATTTTATTTATTTTTACAACATTATACGTGAGATGCTAATATTTACCTGTGTATATATAGGTATGTATACATGTATTTTACATATTTAAATTTTATTTTATATTTAGTATATATAATATTATATTTACATATTTTATATATTTATAACATTATTAAATATATATTTAAAGAATTTTGTTGTATTTTTATAATTTTAATTGTATGCATAAATAAATACATGTACATATTACTCTTGTAGTATACCTATATTACAATGTATTATTTATTTTAGTGTCTTCTTGCATGTTTTTATTTATGTTTCTATTTTTAGTTATATAATATATAAAATTATTTAAAAATTCAAAAAGAGTAAACATGTAAAAAAATGAAATAAATTAATTTTATGTACAGATGCTCAGTACAATAGTACCTAAAAAGCTAGTTTTTGTTTCTTAGCTTCATTATAAATGAAATCACATTCATCGGATAGATAATTGATTTTAAATGCAATGGAGGTGAGTTTGGTTCAATTGGAGTTTATATGGAGTAGATGGATTAGTGAAGTTCTGCTTGTGACTTTTTCATGTGTATAAATTGTAATGTGTGTGATTTTTATTGGTTATTATTTTTATAATTTTCTATATATTAATATGTAGAAGTTTATTATATAAAACTTTATAATTTGAGGTGTGTATTTTAAAGAATAAAATAGTGTAAAATGGGTATTTACAATATAAAGAGTTATGGCTTCTTTGTATGTATCTGGCCCTTATGTCCCCCTACTTTATTCCTAGTCGACCTAGTCATTGACTTGGTCTGAGGGTTTTAGGGTCATTCAGTATCTTTGATGCTTCATTTATTTTCATTTTTTTCTTTATTCTTTAATTTTAGGTTTAAATTACAGGTGTTTATACAGTTATTACATATGAATGATGAATGTTAATTTGTATAAGATAGCGGTATTTGCAAATGTTTTATTAGGGATTTAAACACAAAAAGGAAAAATAAAGGTAGATGAATGGCAATTCATCAAGACATTCACAAGAATTGTTCACTAAATCAAGGTCTCTCATGCCATATCCTTAAGATCCACCTACCACCATCGGTCCGCAAGAAATGTCAATTCAAAGATCGCCCTTTGTCACTTAAATAAAATACAATCCTCTTCTTCCATTCAATTTTTGATCCATCTTCAACCCTCGTAGCCCCAAGATCCCATCACTGGAGTGTAACCTATTGACAGGAGGTGTCCCCCTAGAGTTATACGGCGAGGAGATGGGTAGAGAAGGTCGGTTCCACCATCACAGAGACCTTCTTAAGCAAGGTTTGCTCCTAGGTCTTATGACCATGTATGAGTTTTAAGAATTAGGTTTTTAGTTCATCATTTTAATCCTTAATGTAGCTTAGCATTTATTTCATATTAATTTCACATAGTTTTCATTTAAATTCAAAATTGAAGTTTGTTGGAGCTCTAGGCTCCAGCCTCTGTTGATGTCGTATCTGACCCCGTTCCGACCATATGAATATCTCATCACAGTCCTGTACATATTCTCCATATAATCGACTCATCAGATCATTTTAAATCTTTAAGATTCAAGTAGTCAAGTATCCACCTCCATCGCTTATCGAAGACCCTCCGCCCCTTCATTTTGCATGCTTTTTCAGCTTCAATCTAGGTCGAGTATATTCATCCTTGAGCCCACACCCTTTTCTGTATAGGTTTGAGATTCAACGAGCCCATATGGTAATCAAATCGAAGCAAAGACTCGGTCCCAGGTGGCCGAAGAAAGACCAGACCTCCAGACCTCCTTCGATGAGGCCCGGAATGATCTGACAGTCCATGTAGTTGCGGAAGGGCCCCAGGAGCAATTTGAGCTCATCAGAAGCTCTAGTGGTGACTGGAGCACAGAGGAGAAGTCGAGCAAAGATTGGGGAAGAAGACCTTCTTCCTTGTTCTTCCAAGTATCTTCCCAGCCATCTGATCAAGAATGAGGGCCCCGATCTGATCAGGGTTGTGGATTAAAGACAAAATATTGTAGCTCCATCACCATCAAATCAACTTAAGTGGCGCACCCCAACCATTGCATCAAAAGCATGCACCCATAAATCTCCATTTCATCACCTTTATTATATCATTTTGGCCTTAAAACCCTAGCTAATGCATGTATAAAGCAATATTTCGTGCAAATTAATATTCATCCTTTGTTCTATTTATTATACATAAAATATTATTTTTAATGTTAAGATTATAGAATAAAGAAAAGAAAGAAAAAGAATAAAATGCCAAAGGTATTTTATGACCCTAAACCTCGAGACCTAGGCATCTTGATGACTAGATCAATAAGGAATAAAGTAGGGGCAGATAAGGGCCAACAAACCCATTAAAATTATATTCTTTAGTTAACCAATAATTCATTTTTGGGACCTAATTTATTTTCCTTTTTGTTATACCTCAAATAAATAAACTTTGTACATGAAAGTTGTAGATAATAATATATATAAAAATACAAAAGTTATTTCATACAAAAATAATATACAGTGTCCTTTTTATACTCTAAATAAAAAGCCAATATCCTAACTTCCCAGACCCATATCTCCTAAATAAAACTCAAAATGTATCAAAATTACCTTTAATTGTATATAACTTTTAAAAAGATATTTAATGAAGGTGGTTTCATATTTTTAGAGTTGAGGTGTGAAAGTTAGGTTTTGGGCCCCTATTATGTAGTTTACATATATAAAATATTCATTTCATTTATTCTTTATTATTTTATATTTTTATATTTTTATAATTTTGTAAATATTATTTATAGTATATATACATATTCAAAACATAATAAAACCATAAATAAAACATTAAAATAAAATAATATATTAAAATACATAGATGAAATACCTATACTTATACATATGTAATATACATCCCTATTTATTTAACTGTAAATAATACATCAAAAAATATAATAAAAATATGTTTATGTACATAAAAATAAGTTATAAATATATAAAATAAAACAATAAAACAATAAAATCAAAAATAAAAAATAAAAATAAATTATACAAAACATCGCTAAATATACCTATAAATAAAACCCTAAAAATTAACTTGTAAAAAATAAGCTCAAATAAATAAATAAAAATCATATTAAAATACTACATAAACATTTTTATTTTATAACGTTAAATTAATAAAATCATTTATTATTTATTATCAATTTTACAAATATTGGTGGTTGGTTTTTCCAGGTTGGTCCATGTGGACCAACTAGGGGGTTCTTCTAGTTGACCTTGGTCAACTAGCTGACCTGGCCATGTTCCTTGTCAGAACCTAGGTTGTGACCCACCTTCTCGATTTTTTCTCCGACGATTCTTTCACTAATTGGCATTGATTCCTTATAAACATTTTGACCTCGAGCATAGAACATTCATGATGGCTTGATTCCGTGGGCCTCAGACCACTGAATCGAGTTGTTCTCCTCGATCGAATCATCACATGTACATAACCTCCTCCTGAGCCCCCTTCTCGATTTTAATTGTCTTGGACCATTATCTCCCTTCCTTTTTGCTTCTAATGTCTCGAGGATGGTGATAGGATCCTCGCCAAGCATTAGGTTGATCAAAGGAGTGAGTCATCGACGTATTGTACCATCTCAGCTACTCGCCAGCATGAGTTCCCTATCTCACGGCCGACCTCCGCTCGAGGTTTGTTTACTTGCTCTATAGCTTAGTTTTAGCCCTAGGTTTTATCCTCTGCATTTATTTTAGTTTTTACTTGCGTGGTTTAGCGTAAATCAACCCATTCATAGTTCGCCGGAGCCCATCTCAAACGAACCCTCCACCATAGACCACCTATTTTTCTCCTCGCCAATCGCCTCCATATCTTTCCCCTTCGCCTTCTAATCATCCCAGGCATTTTAACCCCTCGGATCTCGCTCAGATCTGAGGCATCATTCCTCCTCTGCCTCTTGCCAGAGGAACCCCATCTCATACACCCTTCACCCATTCTTCTTTCTGAATCCTGCCCAAGCTTCGTCCCCTTTTTACAAATAGACCCCTGTAGGAAAGACCAAGAAAGGAGGCCTCTCGAGCCTCATTGAACTAGCAGGAGCACTCCCAGGTCGACATCCTCTGCCAATCCTCATTAGAGCCCCTAAAGGCATTTTGATGCTTCCAATCAATGCAATGGGACCTCGGGATACTTTTGGGATCATCAGCAGCGATAGAGGAGCTCTGTGTATGGAGATTTTGAAGATCGAAGCTCAACCAGGCCATGTTCTTCGTGAGTTCTTCCAGTTGGCCTCGGAGTCGTCCGATCGAGCCCCATTCTTTCATGCGAGCAGCAAGCATCGAATTTGATTGAGCCTTCACCGTTGGATCTCACATGGAGATCTAATCCCAGACTCTCATCCGAGAATCGTCATCAGGTGAGGAGGACACACCATGCGGATAAGTGGCTCGGTAGCCACTATTGGATCGCGCCCTTTATTGGGTATTTTGCATTCTACACCCATCAATATTTTGTATTTAATATTTAATACTCAAACTTTCATTTGCCTTTATTATATTTTTGTAAAATTTGTAAAAAGACCCTCGTACTTTTTATATTAGCAATCTAGTCCAGTCCATGTCACCTCACGTGCCGTCCCATGTGAGGTGGCATTTTTGCATGTTATTTTATTTCTGCTTAGTTCAAGAAGTTTTTATTGTAGTTATAAATTTTTGGAACAACTACAAAAAGGCCCCGTATTTATTTTAATAACATATATACCCCTACTAGTTCATTGATTTTTTGTGCATTTATTCTATCTATTAAATATTTTTCGTGATCCAAAAATTAAAAAAAATAGGGTTAAGCTCCTGATTGCACACACTTTCATGCGAAATTTTTAGATTTGCAATTAAGGATATTTTAGTATTTATTAAAAAAAGAGCATATTTTCCCTAGTTTGACTAATAAACCCACAAAAAATATAAAATCATTTTAAAAATTCCCAAAAAAAATATATTTTGTTTATTTAAGTATTCTGAGTCGTTAGACCAAAAATCGCTAAAAATAGAAAAAGAAAATACATAAAACTAAAATGCCCCTAAATCCTTTATAAAAATCTAAAAAATTCTCAAAAATTCCAAAAATATCATTTTCTATTTTATAATTTCATTTATATTATTATTATTTATATATTAAAATTGATTTAAAAAATTTTGATATCATTTACAATTTTTATTTTCATTTCAATTCGGCCTATTTATTAAATCCTCTATTTGGGGTATTTTTACTTTAAAAATCCATAAAAAATAGCAAAAATCCTTAAAAAACACAAAAAAAGTAAAAAGTATATTAAAAACCCAAAAATATTTAATTATGCAATTTTTCTTTATTTTGCGTTCTTATGTATATTATCTTATATTGTATATAGTTCTATATTATATATTTAAAAGGAAAAGGAAATTAAAAAATTAGAAAATATAAAAATAAAATTTTAAATTATAAAATTAAAAATAATTAAAAAATATAAAAACAAAAATAATATATAAATAAAAACCCACAAAACACATAGACAACAAGAAGCACACATTTTTGTATCTATTTGCACCGTTCTCTTGTTTACTCCCTGTGTTCAATCTCTACAGTACTTACACCTATACACATACATTGTAGAGTTATAATGTATTTTAACTCCACATATTTTGCTTTTCATTGCTTGATTTTTAATTGTGGGTTAATTGTTGTTTTAGTCAGGTTCCTTGTCGGTCGCTTCGACGATTGTGTTCTCACCTTTTGTGGAACATAAGATCATGAGATTCTCGATTAAACAAATGGCGCCATTTCCGGGGAGCAACATCGTGTAGAGTGGCTTTTTACTCGTGTCTTCTTACTTGTCTATATTTCCCTCTATTTATTTTCTATTTATTTTAATATTATTTTTCTTAGTTGTCTAACCACCCTCTTCTTGTTGACTTCATTACGAGGAACACGGATTAAAGGAGGCCCTTTTCTAGGAATGCCTGCGCACCCACGTGAGTCAGTGTCATCTTCCTGACCTAGCCAACCAGAGGAAGCAACAAAAGAGACGTTGGAGGAAATTTTAAAGACAATATCACCTTTGATTTATTTTCATTTTTATTTGTAATTTAAAGAGAGAGAGACTATTTAATTGTAATATTCAAGACTCTCAAGACTCTGCCCTACTTGACGAGGTCCACTGCCCGAAGGATTGTTCCGTTGAGGGCCTCATCTGTTTATTTTCAGAATTTTGTTGTTTTTCTTTTCATTTGTTTCACGATTTTGTTTTCATTTATTTTGTGTGATTGAGCCCTACTTGTAGGATTTCTTGACGATAGATTAAGGCCAAATACCAAATTATCATTGCATGCACCTATAGTTCCCATTTTGGACTTAGTCAAATTTTGAATTGTTAGTTATCTAAATTTGAGACCGCATTTCGAGAGAGGTCGCATACAGGGCTTGTAGGACCTGTTGTGGCAGGTACCGAATGGCATAGAAGACTGGACCTTGGTTTCATTTCTAGATAATTAGTATATTGTTCTTCACGCTAATAGTATATTCTCATTTAGGGTGATTTCATCGGCTTTGCATATTCATATAGATATGTTTCAATTCTTCTTAGCATCCTTGCATGAAGAGATATGGAGGCAAGGTGAGCATTTCTACTTAGCATGCATCATTGATTTCGCCTTGCATTCCATTTCCGACTCTCTCCCTCTGATTTTGATTACTTACGAGAAAAAAGAATTGATTCCTCGTTAGGTTTGTGCATTTTTATTAAAAATACAAAAAAAGTGATAACAAATAAAATTGGATCCGTTAAGCTTGCTCGACCCTAAAATAAATTACAAAGAAAAATATTTGTCTTGGGGAGAGTAGCCCCCTCATTGTATTCATTTTACTTTTCCTACGTACACACTAAGGTTAGTGCCCTAATCCCAGACCTCCTAAGTGTTGGTACAATTTTTGTCTTCTCACCTAACTCTAAAACAGACAAGATAAAAAGATTAAACTTCTACGGTCTTCACCGTTTTGAGTAGGTGAATTGAGGGGTTTCGATTTGTGTATACTTGTTTGTGATTGCTTGTTTATATACTTGATCGTCTCTGTGCATTTGCTCCTTTTTCTCACATCTCTTGATTTAACCATCGTGTTCTCTCGATCATTTTCCTTTTGTTTCGAAGATGGCAGACTGGAGTGAATTTTATCTGGATTTCGTAGATCCCTCGTACCCTCCAACCATTCCACCTCCATTTTTCCAAGAGGACTTTGCTCCTGACCTTTGTACATATCTGGCTAATCCTTTTTTTCAAGATGTAGATTTTGATTTTTGATCCACCTCCCTGTTATCAGGAGGACCTTGCTCCTAAGTCTTTTTTTGTACATATCCACCTAAACCATTGTTTCAGGACTCGGACTTTGGCCCACCACTGCCATCGCATTTTTACCACCTCACCCACCCGAGACTGGGCTTTGGGAGTCACCTCTTTTGTTGTCCACACTTGAGACCTTGACCTAGATGATGGATCATATGAATTTGAGGATTGACAACCTCACTAGCCTAAATAAGATCCACATTGATGATTAACCCTCTATATTTATGGATTTATTTGAGGACACCCATGAGAGCTTGCAATCGCCCAAAATACAAAAAATGAGAAAATTTTAAAAAAATCCAAAAAGATCTCGGGAGATACATTGTTGATTCAGACTGTGAAGAGAGGGCACCTTTGCCAGACTATTTAACCACACATTCACTCACCCCATGTCCCACCTTTGACCCCAAGGATGACATTGTACAGATTGCTCTTAGTCATCCTTGTGTATATGTTGCCTCCGATCTCCTCCCTTGTATGGAGGAGATCCAAAAATTAAAAAAATGTTGACCGAATCTGAAGTGGTGGTCGTTATTCATGAGATCATTGATGCCCCACTTCACCATATCATGACCCATTTATCTGCTCCTCAAACCAAGAAGAGAAAGCGAAGGAGAAGATAAGGGTGTCATATCTTGGCCATGGCCACAACCCATGCCATCACCCACCACCCTTCTTCTAGGAAAGGGAACACTCCTACACCATTCATTAGATGCATCATCTCTGCTTATTCATGCGATCACACTATCCTTGACAATAGTGATTCAATTAGCATACTACCCTTCTCGTTGGTACAATCTCTTCACTTAGTGCCTCTTAGGAAAACTAGGATGATCGTTCAATTTGCTGATGGATCAATCAAGAGGCCGAAGGGTATTCTAGAGAATGGTGTCATTTGGATTCAGGGCATGAGCTACACTGTTGATTTCGTTGTATTGCCCATGGAGACCTCCACCACTGGGAAGCACTCTCCAATCATCCTGGAAAACCCCTTTCTCGCCTCTACGAGAGTCGTTATTGAATACAGATTAGGAGAGATTTGCTTCCATCCCGATGACGAGAGCATTGTGGTCATCACTACACCTACTATCGATCAGAGACCTACACTTGATGTGACTACACCTATCTTAGCTGACCCCGAGGCCTATGACCTATCTACTGATATCAAAGAGGTTTGCTTTATTACCTGAGAATTCCTCTACGAGGAGGAAGACTCAGAAAGGATAGACCTTGGAGTTCCCTCTTTCTATAATTGGTGTTATGTTGATGACATACACGGGATTTACACGATTGATGCCTTTGGGCAGAGAGCAGACATTGTAGAGACTAATAAGGTCGAATTTGATCTTATTGCTTTCATCAATGAATTTAGGCCTTTTTGATGAGGTTGATGATCTAGTTGAGACCTCAGAGGATAAACAGGACCTTACTACTTCCATAGATGAGTTCGTTCCCTTTTTTTTGACCTAGATGAGACTCGTCATGCTGGACTGACCTGACTACTTCCATTGATGAGTTCGAGCCTTTTCACTTTGATATCTACAAGATACCCATGTGGACCTAGCCACACCTCTTCCACAGACCCATCCGTGCCCTCTCACCTGAGGATTGTTGAGGATCTTCATCAGGTCGATCATGATCGGTTTGTGTCTATTGAGGATCTCGATATCCCCCTGCACCATGTCAGATCCATTCCTCAGAGGTTCCGCAAGAAGGTTCGCTTTCTACCTTCTTGATATTTGTACATCCACCTTTTGTATATTCGCTTTCGTTTTACCTTTGTCCATCCACCGTTTTGCTCATCCATCCCATTTCAGTGTGTTGCCTTTCTTAGAACGTACTTTGTCCTAAGTATAGGGGGTGGACGAGCCGAGTGTTCTTTCTTCGTTCCGTTTCATGACTCTTGTTGTTGTCTATACTTAGGGCTCTTTTATCCTATGTACAGGGGGAGTGATGCGTACATTCTCTTCACAATTTTCCCTTTTTCTTCGATCCTTTCTTCTATTTCCAACTGTCTTTTCTTCTTTTCTTCTTTTCTTCTTTTAGTTTGCATTTTTTCTACTGAAAAGGTGTTGCTCCTTTTTTACCATTGTTATACTTAGGACGTACCTTGTCCTAAGTATAGGGGTGTGCATCCTGAGTTCTTTCATTCTTTGATCCCCTCCACTGTCTCCTTTTCTTGTCTATACTTAGGGATACCTCACCCTAAGTATAGGGGGAGCCATACCGAGTTGTGATTTGTTCATTCCCACCCTTGACCCTTCCTGCCTTGTGTGCAGACTATTATACTTAAGAATAGTTAATCCCAAGTATAAGGGGGACGGTCGACTTATCATTCATTCATCCATACTTTATTCGTTATTCTTTAGGTCTTTCTATACTTAGTATGAGTTGTGTCTTCTCTTTTTCTCTTTGATCTATGAGGACATAGCTCAAGCTAAGTATTGGAGGGGTCGTATATACCGCGTATATACTCTAAGCTATAACTCGTACTTTTATATTTTTAAAATAATAATTATGGATAAAACACAATATAGATACATATACAAATCATTAAATCAATTCATAAAAAGATGTTTATTATTCCTCAAATTCTTTTTGAATATACAGATTAATAAATCAGGTAAAATATTTTTTGCAAAATTTTTGAGAAATAGTTTGAAAATCTTTTTTAATATTTTGAAGACTATTTGGAAAATATTTTGTTAAATATTTTTAACCTTGTAAAAGTGTTTTGTTTGTAAAAATTTATTTTCTTTGTGTGAATAAAAATATTTAAAAAACTTTTTACAAATGGTTTTGAAAATGGTTGCAAAAATATTTTGAAATATATATATATATATATGTCATTTGAAAAACCTTTGCAATATGATTTTCAAATTTGTAAATGTTTGTGAAAATTACTTGCAAAAATTATTTTGGTCTATAGTTTGCAAAATTGTTTATAAAATTATTTTCAAATAAATTTGAGGAATATATACATTGCCCAAATAAATGAACACTTTTAAACTAATTGTATGTGTATTTATAGAAACTAATAACATATCCCTTGTGTAAATTCTTAAAAACCCTAATTCTTGTAAATATAAGATGCACCCCCCTCTAAATATTTGTACCTAATTTTCTTTTTCAAAATCTTTTATTTTGAAAAATCCCAAAAACAGTTGCAAAACAAAAAAAATCCCAAAAACATTTGCAAAATCTTTTTCGAAAATCTGTAAAATATTCAAAACATTGAAAATTACCTCACAAAAAGATTTTCATTGCATTGTATATAGCATTTGCATATCATTCACATTTTTTGGATTGAGTTTGATAATTGAACTAGTATGAGTAAAATCAAAGATTGGAGCTTGGTTGGACCTTAATGCACCTAATTTCATGGGAACCTTATGGGAACTAGATTTGAGGTACTTCATGTTTATTCGTACTTAATTCTTTGAAACTCAGGGCAGGGTTCAAGACACCTAGACAGCCTAAATAGAACTTTTCGAGACACACACATGACTCTAGTCAACCATGACCTGACTTGGACACTTGCACCTTTCACTTGGATCAACTCGATTGGAGTGATGAGGGGATTGGATTTGCTGGTGTGAGACGTACACGAGTGGAAACATTCGTCCTCATCTAGGGATGGAAGTGCAACACAACCCGTCCAATGGCATCGACGTCTAAAGACAGGAGAGTGTGGGTTGCAATAATGCTTCAAAAGAGGGATAGTATTCTGGCTCAAGAGGAAAAACTCCTTATGTAAATGTTGTTTATATAGTATTAAAAAAAGGTGTTGAAACAAAAACTCCAAAAAAGTGGTCAGGCCTGATTGAAAATAAAATGCATATCGGAGTGTACATATTTGTATAGTCAATAAACAAGCTTGAGTTTCAAAGTCGTACATTGTAATCCTACAGCTGGATGATTTGACTACACTGGTCATGCATCCCCGAATAGTTAGCTATACTGGATACCATCCATTCTTCTCTTCACCCCTCCTCTCGAGTCGAATGCACTTGAACTTAGAAGGGAATACCCCGCTACTTGAGGAAAGAATTGTTGGATTGGGGAATCATCGGGTTTCATGATGGAGAAGTAAATTCTTTTGTCATTTCAATTAGGAAGAGCCACTATCACTCACACTGTACAAGCCAGCGTCATAGTCATAAGGGTTTGTGTATGATGTAGACTAGTTCTAACATGACTATTGAGATGGTTTGAACGAGTTCTGTGACTCTTGAAGGCTATTGTGTTTTAAATCCGATTCCCGAATAGGTTCCACACACATTCTCACACCAAGGTCTGGCCTGGGCTCCATACTTTGATTTTGTGGGGACAAGTTTAAGAATAAAATCAATCCATTTTCTTTCCTTTCCTTTTCTTTCTTTTTTCTTTTCTGCACTTATTGCATAAGTGTTTGCTAGGGACTAGCAAAGGCAAGTATAGGGGAGGTGAGAATCTCCATTTCGTCACATTTATTCTATCATTTTGGCCTTAATAAACCTAGCTAATGCATGTATATAGCAATATTTCGTACAAATTAACATTCATCATTTGTTATAAATTATTGTAAATAAAATACTATTTTTAATGCTAAAATTATAGAATAAAGAAAATAAAAGAAAAAGGATAAAATGCCAAAGTTATTGTATGACCCTAAACCCCGAGACCTAGGCATCTTGATGATTAGGTCGACAAGGAATAAAGTAGGGGGAGATAAGGGCCAACAAACCCATTAAAATCATATTCTTTAGTTCACCAATAATTCATTTTTAGGACCTATTTTATTTTCTATTTTTATACCTCAAATAAAAAAACTTTGTACATAAAAGTTGTAGATAATAATGTATAGAATAATATAAAATTGATTTCATACAAAAATAACATACATTGTACATTTTATACTCTAAATAAAAGCTAAAAATCCCAACTTCCTAGACCAATATCTCCTAAATAAAAACTCAAAATATATCAAAATAACTTTTAATTGTATATAACTTTTAATAAGCTATTTAACGAAGGTGTTTTCTTTTTTTGGAGTTAAGGTGTGAAATTTAGGTTTTGGACCCATATTGTGTAGTTTACCTATATAAAATATTCATTTTATTTATTCTTTATTATTTTTATAATTTTATATTTTATAATTTTCTAAATATTATTTATAGTATACGTACATATTTAAAGCACAATAAAACTATAAATAAAATATTAAAATAAAATAATATATTAAAATACATAGATGAAATACATATACTTATACCTATGTAAATACATCACTATTTATTTAAATGTAAATAATACATCAGAAAAATATAATAAAAATATATTTATGTACATAAAATAAGTATTATATATAATAAGAAAAAATAATAATAAAATAAAAAATATAGCATACAAATAAATTATACTAAACATAAATAAATATACCTATAAATAAAACCCTAAAAATTAACTTATAATAAATAAGTTCAAAAAATGAATAAAAATCTAATTAAAATACTATAAAAAATTAAAAAAATATTTTTTATTTTATAATAATAAAATCATTTATTATTTATTATTGATTTTATACATATTTTGGCTAGTTTTTCCTGGTTGGTCCATGTAGACCAACAAGGTGGCTTCGCTGACCTAGCCATGTTCCTTATCAGAACCTAGGTTTTGACCCACATCTCGATTTTCTCTTAGCCGATTCTTTCACTAATTGACATTGATTCCTTCTGCACATTTTGACCTCCATCATAGACCATTCATGATGGCTCGATTCCTTGGACCACTGAATCGAGTCATTCTCCTCGATCGAATCATCACCCGCACATAACCTCCTCCTGAGCCCTTCTCAATTTGAATCTCCATGGCCCATTCTCTCCCTTCCTTTTTGCGTCTCATGGCTCGAGGTTGGTGATAGGATCATCGCTAAGCATTAGGTTGATAGAAGGAGTGAGTCAATGATGCTAACCGGCGTGAGGTCCTTATCTCACGACCTAGCTCCGTTCGAGGTTCGTTTACTTTCTCTGTGGCTTAGTTTTAGCCCTAGATTTTATCCTCTAAATTTATTTTAGTTTTTACTTGCGTGATTTAGCATAAATCAGCCCATCCGTAGTTCGTCGGAGCCTGACTCTGGCAAACCCTTCACTGTAGACCACCTGTTTGCCGCCTCGCCAATCTCCTCCACATGTTTCCCCTTCACCTTCCGATCATCCCAGGCATCTTCACCCCCTCGGATCTCGCTCAGATCTGAGGAATTGTTCCTCCTTCTCCGGTGCTCACCGGAGGAACCCCATCTCACGCACACTTAGCCCATTCTTCTTTCTGAACCCCGCCTAAGCTTCGCCCCTTTACGAACTGACCCCTATAGGAAAGACCAAGAAAAGGAGGCTTCTCGAGCCTCATCGAACCAGCAGGAGCACTCCTAGGTCGACCTCCTCTGCCAGTCCTCATTAGAGCCCCTTAAGGCATTTTGACTCTTCCAATCAATGCGACTGGACCTTGGGACACTTTTGGGATCATTAGTAATGATGGAGTAGCTCCGTGCATGGAGATTTTGAAGATCGAAGCTCAACCAGGCATTGTTCTTCGTGAGTTCTTCCAATTGGCCTCTGAGTCGTCCGATTGAGCCCCATTCTTCTAGGCAAGTAGCAAGCGTTGGATCTGATTGAGCCTTCACCGTCGGATCTCGCATGGAGATCTAATCCCAGATTCTCATCCGTGGATCATCATCAGGTGAGGAGGACGCGACAGGTGGATAAGTGACTCGCTAGCCACCGTTGCATCGTGCCCTTTGTTGGGTATTTTGCATTCTACACCCAACAACTTTTTGTATTTAATATTTAATACTCAAACTTTCATTTGCCTTTATTATATTTTGTAAAATTTGCAAAAAAGACCCTTATATTTTATATTTGTAATCTAGTCCAGACCACGTCACCTCACGTGCTGTCCCACGTGAGGTGGCTTTTTTGGATGTATACCCCAATAGGTTATTTTATTTCCATTTAATCCAAGAAGTTTTTATTCCAGTTATAAATTTTTGGAACAATTGCATAGTGGCCTTCACATTTATTTTTAATTAAATATATGCCCCTGCCAGTTAATTGATTTTTTTGCATTTGTTTTATTTATTAAATATAGTGTCCGTGCTTCAAAAATTATCAAATATAGGGTTAAGCTCATGATTGCACAAACTTTCATGTCATATTTTTAGATTTACAATTTAGGACTATTAATATTTATTAAAAATAAAAAAGAGCTAATTTTTGCCCTGTTTGACTTAAGAAACCCATAAAATATAAATCATTTTGAAAAATTCCCCAAAAATATTTTTTTATTTACGTATTTTGAGTCTTCAGACTAAAAATCATTAAAAATAGAAAAAGAAAATACATAAAAATTAAAAATCTCCAAACACCTTTATAAAAATCTAAAAAATTCTTCAAAAATTCCAAAAATACCATTTTCAATTTTATAACTCCCTTTATTCATTATTTGTCTAATAAAATTAATTTAAAGAATTTTTGACATCATTTGCTATTTTTAATCTTCATTTCAATTCGACCTATTTATTAAATCCTTGATTTGAGATATTTTTGACTTTAAAAATCCATAAAAATTAGCAAAAATCCTTAAAAACTATAAAAATAGTAAAAAACTATTTAAAAATAAAAAATATTTAATTCTGTACTTTTTATTTATTTTGGTTGCTTTTATATATTATCCTACATTATATATATAGCCTTATATATTCTATATTTTATATTTAAAAGGAAAAGGAAATTAAAAAATCAGAAAATATAAAAAAGAAAATAAAAAATTATAAAATTAAAAATAATTAAAATATAACAACAAAAACTAAAAAATATATAAAATAAAACCCACAAAAACACATAGAAAACAAGAAGCACACATTTTTGCATGTATTTGTTCCATTGTCCCGTTTGCTCCCTGTGTTCGACCTCTATGGTACTTACACCTATACATATATATTGTATAGTTATAATAAATTTTAACTCCACATATTTTCCTTTTCATTGCTTGATTCTCAGTTGTTGGTTAATTGTTGTTTTAGTCGAGTTGCTTGTCGGTCGCTTTGACGACTGTGTTCCCGCCTTGTGTGGAACATAAGACCATGAGATTCTCGATTAAACAACGCTACACATGCGCTCTAGGCATATTTTGCACTGACCCCTCCAGTATTATATTTTTATTATTAAGTCTTGTAAATAAATTATTACATGTAATATTTTTAGTACAAATTGCATGTGGCCCCTAGAACTTTAGTGTATCTACAAATAGGTCCTGTGACAGGTCACCTCACATGGCCCCCCAAGTGAGGCATTGTGTATTTTATAGATTAAATCATAAACTTTATGGACCCATTCTGAAATGCATCTTTATTTGTATAAACTATATTTTATCCCTGTCAGTTGTGTATTTTATTTTCTTGTATTTTGTTTTTAGTAAATACTTCCTATATGCTAAAAATTTTAGGAAGAATATGTTAGATGCCTCGGATATTGCTTGATCACATACAATTTTCGCTAGGCATTTAAACTTATACAAAAACAATCATATTTTCCATGTTTAGAATTTAAAAACCCGTAAAAAATATAACTCCAAAAATTCCAAAAAATATATATCTATATTAGGTTATATTGTATCACATATCCAAAATTGCTACAAAATTAAAATATAAAAAATCTCAAAACCCTAAAATTCTTATAAAATTTTGCAAAAATTTCTATGAAAATCTAAAAACATATCTTTATGTTTTTGAATTTTCTTTATTATATATAGTATATATAAAAATAGTTTTGGGTTAATTATGGACTTATAAATATTTATTGAACCCTAAACAAGTTCGGGTATTTAATATATTCCAAGTTTTGACCTTTTTTATACTTTAAAAATCCATAAAAATTAGAAAAATATCATAAAAATTATCACAAATAAAAAATATAAAAACACAAAGACATTTTATTTTCTTTATTTTGACTTATATAAAAATCTAAAAAGGTGTATTATTTATATATTATATATATTACTTAGGATTTCCTTCTAATAGAATGCAGTCCCTTCTGAGTTCAAGAATGCTGCCCCTTTTTCTGTAAAAAATTATGATAAATTTACAGAATACATAAATAGTTTGTATTATAATGTGCATTTTTAATGTTTTTATTATAATGCACAATTTTGTGTGTGGTTTTGTATTTATAATGTGCAGTTATAATACAAACTGTATACATATTCTACTAAAGTGCTCATATTTTCTACAAAAAAGATGGCGACCTGTTTGAACTCATGAAGGATGCATCTTATTGGAAGGGCCCCATATTACATATATATATATATATAAGATAATATATATTACTAATTATCTTATTTTAAAAATAAAAAAGAAATTAAACTTTTTCAAAATAAAAATTAAATATAAAATTAAAATTAAAAATATAAAAAATAAAATAATTAAAAATCCATAAAAATTAAATATAATTAAAAGCCCACATAAAAAATGAGAAAAACATAAAAACTAAAAAATATTATTATTAATTAGCAATATTTAATATTAATTCTCTACCCTGTTTGCTTCCCAGTGTTCGACACTCTACAATACTTACACTATACATATTTATGTTGAGTTATAATAAATTTTGACTCACATTCACACTTTAATTATTCATCTTATTGTGGGTTGATTGTTGTTTGATCTTGGATCGGTCGACGCAATGATTGAGTGTGCTAGCCTGTTAGGACACCATAATCAGTCCTTGTCAACAGCAGCCATCCTCAACTAGGAGGATGAACGGTGGTAGAAAGCACAGAGGGGACAACAAAAACCTCCCCCTTTGGGCTCTACCTCACCCTTAATTATTTCAATGAGCTGAACATATGGAGGGGACGATCATTATCGGTTGTTCCCTCCGATCTAAGCAGCCAACCTCGACTTGGAGGACAGGCGATGATAGAAGCTCGAGGGGACAATTGAAACCATCCCCTTTGGGATTTGCTCCACACTCAATCACTCTAGTGAGCTGAACACGTGGAGTGGAGGATTGTTATCGATCGTTCCCCTCTATAATTCTATGGTAGATGGGGCAACATGATGCCGGATGCGACAATCATCAAGAAGCCCATCCCCTTTAATAAACGAGAAGGGATGGTACAACTGTCTCGTCCGGAGCTAGAGAGGATGTGTGTTCTTCTGACCGTCGTCTGCTCTCGCCCAAATGAGACATTTCTTTATAGTAAGTTACACACACTAGGACCAACTATACTCTAATGGGTGATATCATTACAATCATACATGTCATCTTAGGATATACTACTTCAAGAACACCAAGGTATGTCACCAAACACTACCACTTCAAGCATTGGGATAGTTGGACAAGTATGAATTGGTAAAGCAACTCTTGCTTTCCTGCTTAAAATTACATGTTAAGCCTTGTTAACATAGATTCATATTGTAATATATCCTTCTTTTAACTCCAATTAGCTGGTTGGTTCACATATTTATTTGTGATATGCCCTGGGAATATAAGTGATGACAGAGCTTATGATTGGCTCATACATTACCCATTGAGCAACATAAGAGCACGAGACCATTACTTGTAAAGGTTGAGTACTCCACACTTTGTAGTATTTTTTCTTTTTGATGTACTTCATTTTCAATGGAAGTTCAATTCATTGTAATATTTGAGGATGGTTGCCTTATTTTTTGTTGTACTAAACATTACAGTAGAGGTAGAATGTCTATATAACGACATCTGTGGATAGTTTTATTTCTTATGCAGTTGCATGCTTATGTATCACCTCATTAGATGGTTTTATTCCTTACGTGGACTTGAAGTAGTGGATTAGTGAGGCATGTTAAGTCACCGATTTGGCTTTAGTGGAGATTGTATAAGTGAACATAGAATAACATCAATGTACTTTAAGTTTACATGTGCACTAGAATAAAAAAGAGAAAAAAGTATTGTATTAAGAATTGTAATTAGTTTTTTAATTGGAAAGTCTATGCAATTACAATTGAAGTTAATTTGGTTTCAATTGGGAAATCAAATGGCTTGGAGGGAAAGTTGGGAATTCCCAAATTTGAAATATAGAAAAGTTTGGGTGGAAGTTTAGTTACCATACCTAGTATCTCTAAACTTTTGGCGGGCTTATATATGAGTTTATACCCTAAGCTCTTGTACCAATAGTAGAGAGGAGGAATGGAGAAGCACACACGCGCGCGCGCTCCGCTCCGGCTTGGGAGAGTCAATTCAAGAATCTGACTCGATCCAAACGGCTCGTTTTAGCTGCGGTTTTGGAATCCGAAGGGACACACCCGTTGAGGGGCATTTTTGAAAATCAAAAGGTACCACGCTCTAGGGCACGCGAGCTCCCCTTTATATACCCTTCCCCCACGTTGTTTTCTTCACTCGCAAGAAAAATCTCATGCACCGCCTCTGTTCTCGTTCTGGTTCTTCCTCTTGCGGATGAACCACCTTTTTTTTCTCTCGGCTGCAAGTTCTAGGAGATACTTTCGAGGACGGTCTCGTCGGTGCACGTGGACGAAGATCTTGGACCATCGTATCCTGGGAGCGGATCGCCAGTACCCTTCGCATCGGTATTGTGGGGGCGATATCCTCTCTAAAGACAGTCCATTTCATGGACGCTTCAGTGATTACTAACCTTATTCTTCTTTTATTTTATTTGTCACAATTCATTTATTGCTTTACCTTTCCTGGATCTCGTCCTATTTTATGTTTCCGTTTATTTAATCGGTTCCTGCTCGCATTCTGTAATCGGATAATAGATTGGAAATGCATGACGATAATATTGTTAATCTGTAATGCTTTTCTTTCAATTCATTTGGATACGTGTAATTATTGTTTATTATATGCGATAATGATCATGATATCAACAATCTTAGAGAGGATATCCGGAACCAATTTTAAAATCATGTCGGAAATGATGTTTAAATCGATGATGGATATGACGGGTATGCCTGAAAAATTTGGTGGACAGAACTTTAAGCGTTGGCAACAACGCATGAAGATCTGGTTAATCACCATAGGATTAATCTTTATTCTTGAAACTGACTATCCTACGGTGGAAACGGAAAATCCCACACCCGATAGCTAGAAGGCACAATCCGCATGGAAGGAACGAGATCGTATATGTCATGGTTGCATCTTGTTGGCCCTGTCCAACACGTTGTTTGACGTATACTTTTCATCTACGCAGACTACGAAGGGGTTATGGGAAGATTTGGATCGGAAGTATAATACCGAAGATCTCGGTATTGAGAAATATTCCGTGGCCAAGTTTTTGAAGTTTTCCATGGCCGATGGAAGTCGGTTTCTTAACAGGCACACGAGTTTTTACTCCTGCTCCATGGTTTAGAAGATGTCGAAATGAAACTTCCTGAAAAGTTTCAAGTCATGTGCATCATAGAAAAATTCCCCAAGTCTTGGGAAGACTTCGGTATGACCCTGAAACACAGGAAGGGGAAAATTTCTATGGATGACTTGATGGTGGCAATTGCCATAGAGGAGGAATACAAGAAACAAAAGCATGTGCTTCCTATCGATATTCAGGCTAAGGTCAACCTCATGACCTCGAAGGGCAAGGATAAGAATGGAAAGGATTCGAACAACTATAAAATGATTCCAAAGGGCAAGATCCAGAAAAAGGCAAAGGATAAACCCTGCTGACAATGTAATCAGGTTGGCCATTGGAAATAGGATTGTCCGTCCTTAAAGGCTCAACCTAAGGCTGCAGATGGAAGTCGAGGGTATGTCTCTGTAAAACCTGAACTATATCATATCCATGATCCAAATGAGTGGCTCGTGGATACAGGAGCCAATGTAAATATTTGTTCTGATAAAACTGTGTTTTCTTCTCATCATACCTGCAGTGGTGGGACTGTGGAGATGGGAAAAGATTCTGCAGCCAAGATGCTAGGGTTGGGACAAGTCAACTTAAGGTTCTCCTCTGGACGTATCTGGACGTTGCACAGGGTGTTGCTTGTTCTTGACATCAAGAAATATGTTTTATCTGGCTCTATCTTAGTTAGGAATGATTTTGAATTGAACTTTAAATGTAATAAAGTTGTCATTCTGAGATATGACATTTTTTTATGGAAACGGCTATTTGGCTGATTTTGATTTGTTGCTTAGAATTAGATGTGATTCAGTAAACGTTAATGCAATGAATGTTTTAAGTTCTGAATGTTCTAATTATGTATCTCATGTTGTGAATAATCTAGAATCTTGTGATATGTGATATGGTAGATTGGGACATGTAAACTTAAATTCAATTAAGAGAATGATGAATTTAGAGTTGATCCCTAAACATACTATTGATAAAACTCAAAAATGTGAAATATGTGTGCAAGTTAATACACTAAGGAAGTCTTTTAAGTATGTCTCTAGAGATAGTGAGATCTTGGATCTAGTGCACACGGATATCTGTGAGTTTAATGGTGAGACAATAAGAAATACGTTATCACCTTTATAGATGATGGCAGTAGATACTGCTATGTATATCTAATGAAAACCAAGGATGAAGCCTTAGAGAAATTTTTTATATTTAAGAACGAGGCTGAGACACAATCAGGAAAAGTGCTTAAACGCCTTAGGTCAGATAGAGGAGGTAAATATACCTCTAACTTGTTTGATGAACAATAAAAATCACTTAGCATAGTTCATGAAGTTACGACCCTATATTCACGCAATCAAATGGGATAGCAGAACGGAAAAATAGACATTAACTGACATGATCAATGCTCTCCTATAGAGTTCTGGACTTCCAACCTATATGTGGGGAGAAGCCTTGAATACGACATGCCATATTCTGAATAGGGTTCCTCCAAGGCATATGGAAAAGTGTCCTTTTGAACGTTGGAGAAATAGGAAACCGAACTTAAGATATCTCAAAGTGTAGGACTGTCTCGCTAAGGTTTTAGTCGCTGAACACAAGAGAAAGAAGCTTGGTCCTAAAATTATTGATGCGGTCTTCTTAGGTTATTTGGAAAATAGTTATGCATATAGATTCTTGATAATTCGGTACGAGATACTGGGTATAGATGTCAACACCATTGTTGAACTCCATGATGCTACCTTCTTTGAGGATGCCTTCCTGTTGAAAACTAGGATTCCTCAGAATTTGACCATTGAGGATGTCTCCACATCAGGATCTATTCCAGATCAAGTGGAAAGGATAACGAATGTGGGGGCTAAGACTCAACCTGAACCCAATGACCTTTTAGAAGAGATTGAGCCAAGGAGGAGTAAAAGACCTCGGATAGCGAAGAATCTAGATAGCGACTTTGTTGTCTACCAGATCGAGGGCGATCCACCAAGTTACAAGGAAGCCATGACTTTATCTGAAGCAAAACAATGGAAGGAAGCTATTAAATCGGAGATGGATTCCATTATGACTAATGGAACTTAGGAGTTGGTTGATTTACCCAAAGGGTGCTCTATCATTGGGTGCAAGTGGGTGTTTAAGAGAAAGCTTAGACCTGACGGATCAATTGAAAAGTATAAAGCCAGATTAGTTGCTAAAGGCTTTAGGCAAAAAGAAGATATCGATTATTTTGATATCTATTCCCATGTAACTAGGATGACCACAATCCGGATGCTCATAGAATTGGCCTATGTATATGATCTCTCTATCCACCAGATGGATGTGAAGACCGCCTTCTTGCATGGCGATCTTGAGGAAAAGATCTATATGGATCAACCTGATGGACTTGTGATTCCTGGGAATGAGGGAAAGGTTTGCAAGCTTGTTAACTCCCTTTACGAATTGAAACAAGCACCAAAGCAGTGGCATGAAAAAATTGACAAAACTATTTTTTCATGTGGCTTTAAGGTTCATGAATCCGATAAGTGTGTCTATTCCAAGGTGAAAGGTGATGAGTGTATTATCTTGTACCTGTATGTTGATGATATATTGTTGTTCGGATCACATATGAGGATTATTAATGAGACTAAAGAATTCTTAAGTAGCAAGTTTGAGGTGAAGGATATGGGTGTTGCTGATGTGATCTTGGGTCTCAAACTGACAAGGCCAGTTGATGGGATTGTAGTTTCTTAATCTCACTATGTTGAGATGGTACTTGAGAAATTTAGATATCAAGATTTGCAAAGCTGTAAGCACTCCTTTTGATTCATCCAAAACGTTGTTTAAGAATAAAGTGGAGTACCTGTAGCTCAGCTAAGGTATTCACAAGTAATAGGAAGTTTAATATATCTTGCAAATTGCACGAGGCCTGATATTTCATTCTCGGTTGCAAAGCTGAGTAGATACACTATTTGTCCTGACCGTACTCACCGGGAGGCTCTGGATCAAGTACTGAGGTACTTGAAGGGAACTATTTCCCTTAGTTTGCATTATGATAGATATCCATCTATACTAGAAGGATATAGTGATGCAAGCTGGATAGGGAAAATAGAGGAGTCTGGGAGTAATGGTGTTACTGGATATGTCTTTACCCTTGGAGGCAGTGCAGTCTCTTGGACGTCTGTGAAGCAGACCATTCTACCTCGATCCACCTTTGAGGCTGAGTTGTGTGCTTTGGACACCACTGGAATTGAGGCTGAATGGTTAAGGGAACTTCTGTCTGAAATTCCCGTGGTAGGTCATCTAGTTCCCGCGATCTTAGTACATTGTGATAATATGACCACAATTGTCAAGATCAAGAGTTCAAAGTTCAATCAGAAAACAAGAAGACACATACAAAACAGACTTACGACGTTAAGGGATTTGGTGTCTTGAGGGGTGTTGGCTGTGGATTTTGTTGGATCCAAAGACAACACGGCAGATCCGTTGACTAAGGGATTTGATAGATATGTAGTCCTAAAGTCTACGCTTGGGATGAGACTGAGATCCATTGGGAGTTCCTCTACAGTAGCAACCTAACATGTCTGAGTGGAGATTCCACAAAGTAGGTTCAATGTGGTAATAACAAGCTATTTGGAGAACTAATTGGCACTCTTATCTTAATGCGTATGCATAAGTGTCTTATCCCTAGAAGCTTGAGTGCCATTTAAGCTGCAAGCTTAGGAAGAGCGTAGTCTCTGAATGGGTTCAAGCCTTTTGGGCAGGATGTTAGTAGTGCATCCTTGGAGAATGCCACTTATGTGAGTGTTACTGTGTGCCACAATTAAAGGAAGAGGGTATTTCCTGAATACACTCATGAAACATGATAAGGGTGCATGGCCTTTAAAAGAACCAACCCTGAAGATTATACCAAGAACAACACTTTATTATTTCTACCGTATACTTTAACACCAAGGTCTGAAGTCCAAGACATAGTACACTTCGTTCCTGTTAAAGTGAAAGTAGTAAACTTAGGTAGAGGTTCAAACCGGAAGGTACTTTTACTGAAAGAAAAGTGTGGCAACCGAAAGAAGTTTTTTAACTTTCTTTGAATCTCTTTTTCAAATTGGTGAAATCATGGGGGATTGTTGTATTAAGAATTGTAATTAGATTTTTAATTGGAAAGTCTATGCAATTACAATTAAGGTTAGTTGATTTTAATTGGAAACCAAATGACTTGGAGGGAAAGTTGGGAATTCCCAAATTTGAAACATGGAAAATTTTGAGTGGAAGTTTAGTACCACACCTAGTATCTCTAAACTTTTGGTGGGTTTATATATGAGTTCACACCCCAAGCTCTTGTAGCAATAGTAGAGAGGATGAATGGAGGACCACACACGCACGTGCGCGCTCCGCTCCGCTCGTGCTCGGGCTCGAGAGAGTCAATTCAGATCTCGATACCTTTACTGTGGGTTTCATTTGATTGATAGATTACATTAATCTAACAAATTAATTTAGATTTGAGAATCTGGCTCAATCCAAACGGCTCGTTTTAGCCGCGCTTTTGGAATCCGAAGGGACACGTCCGTTGATGGGCGTTTTCAGAAATTAAAAGGCACCGCACGCTAGGACATGCGAGCTCCCCTTTATATACCCCTTCCTCCACGCCATTTTCTCATCGGTGTGTGCAGATGAAGATCGTGGAACGTCGTATCCTGGGAGCGGATCGCCAGTACCCTTCACATCGGTATTGTGGGGGTGATATCCTCTCTAAGGACAGTCCATTTTATGGAGGCTTCGTTGATCTTTAACCTTATTTTTCTTTTATTTTATTTGTCATAATTCGTTTATTGCTTTACCTTTCCTAGATCTCGTCCTATTTTATGTTTTTATTTATTTAATCGGTTCCCGCTTGCATTTTGTAATTGGATAATGGATTGGAAATGCATGACGATAATATTGTTAATCTATAATGTTTTCTTTCAATTCATTTGGATCCGTGTAATTACTGTTTAATATATACAATAATGATCCTGATATCTAATAATGCACAAGAAACACATACAAAGTGTCAAAGACAACTCAATAAATGGAGTAGGGAAAGGATGGGAACAAATCGCTTTATCAGTGTTTCGTATTTGGAAAGACTTCAAGGAATGGAGAAAAAAATCATGCACATAAACACAAGTATTAAGACATATAAAATATTTATAAAATTAGATTATTGGAATCCTAACAAAACTTAAGACCAATAAATGCTTGTAGAATAAAAGAAAAAGAAAGGTATATACTATACCTAGATATCAGCAGAGATGTCTGTTTGTTATGGGATCCTTCGAAGTTCGAGTGCAAGAATGTCTTATATAGATCACGATGGGAGGATATGGATCTTGAATGTCTTATATAGTTTATGTTGAGTTCTTAACTTTTAGGTTTTGGGTTCACCAAGGTGAAAGTGAAAGAGGCAAGTAGTGAAAGAAGCGTGTTAATATAGAGTTGATCCTTAGACCACTTTAATTCTTTTTATTAAATAGATAATTTTTATCCTTTCATCGATGAATAAGTGAAAATATTAATAGATTCAAGCAAATGAAAATTCAATATAAATGTACTAAGCCTTCTCCCACTATAAGTAGGGTTTGATACATGGATTCTTGCTCAAATCCATGTTGAAAGATTCAACTATTTTTATGCTGGCCATCGATCACCTAACGCAACCTCTACAAGAGTGAGATTAGAACCCTGATCTTTTGTGTGGTAGACACACTGTACTACCATTAGACCATTAAGTGGGTATACATGAAAATTCAATATTTTTAAAAATAATATGATATTTTTAAGGTTAGGCAAATGAATTTATTGACTTTCCTTTTCAAGACATCTTGAAATGCTAGGCTAGACCCCCAATTTTATTAGATATTGTAACTCCTTATTTATCTTCTATTTTGGCACTCATGGGTATTTTCATATATTTTTTAGAATTACAAATCAAATTTTTGTATAGTGCAATATACCTACCATCCAAAGACCATGGTAAAAATTTTTTCTTGTGGATATTGTGTTAGGTAGATGCTAATAAATGCAAAAATAGTCAGATCTTTTAACATGGATTTGAGCAAAAATCCATGTAGTCGACCCTACTTAAAGTGTCAGAAGGCTTCACCATTTTTTTACAAAATCAAAATTTTGTAAGATACTAAGTTTTCTTTGAACAAAATTTAATATTTATAGTGTAAGAATTTTATGAAAATATCAACTACCTACCTGGTTATTAATATGAACAAATTATAATAAAGTTTATCATTTTTATCATATTATCTCTTTAAAAGTGGTAATATGTATTCATATGTTTAATTAGAGAGTGACATATGCTCTCTCTCTAGAGCTAAAGGACGACGCAAACAACGTACCTCTTCCTTCACAAACTTTGTCCCTTCTCATCTATGCATCATTCTGCTACCTAACTGCCATCGCCTCCACGCTTTCATACCTATCGTATTGCAATAGAGAGGAAACCACCCTCTCTGTCGTGACGCACCCTCTTTAAGGAGGTCATCTTCTTCAATAGTCCTTTTTCAGATGTAACTCCATACATCACTCTTACAATATGATGGATCTTCAATGTCTTCCCCACGGAGGGATTTGAGTTTCCTTAGGTATTTGAGTTGTGTTTTTCACAACCAAAGATGCACGTAGAAGGATGTAATGATTTTTTTTATTTTGTAATATGCAATCAAAATTTTCTTTGGGAGCTCATTTCTGAAATGTCATTCATATGATTTGTTTATGTATTTTTTGTCCATCGTCGATGGACAACGATCAATTTCCTTTTTTCTTTTAGTTGTTCATACGGTTTGTTTTTTTTCTTTTTATAATGTTTTCTCGAAATCAAATTTCTTTCCATTGGTTTCAAGAAAGATGTTTTATTCCTATGGTCAATTTGGTTACTAGGATGTGGTTGGTTGATGCAACCTTATGTGAATAGTAACTTGGATAGTTATGAGGGTTGGAAAGGATTGAAATAAGAAATGTTATACCATACTACATTGATTTATGATGGAATTCTAACCCATGAATAGAGGGAGGTAAAGCTGATTACCCTAGAATAACCGGTAACAAACAGACCCCTACCGATGGTTCCAAAATTTGGACGCACCTTTCAGGGACTTTAACGCAAATTACCCTTTGCCGACTGGCACCAAAACAGACGCAGCAGAACGGGCAACTCCTGGGTGCCGTTAGAGAGCCCAAAGCAAGAGCAGATCGGAAGCTCTGCCATATCTCCCCATTCCGGGAAGATCCGATCCCTCTCGTCGGAGATGAATTCCAGAAGGTTCGTCTTCCGATCTCCCATTTTTTTGAGATGATATAGATCGAATCCTCTAGGGTTTTCTATCTAGGGATTCTTAGCGTTATCAGGGAAACATGATTGGAAGATTAAGTTTACTTACTCGATTTCTGCCCCCATGCAATCAGCAATTATGCCCCGTTTAGAGTAGTTAGGGTTGGTATGATCTGTAGATTTAGTTTCAGTTTGTTTCACACTAGATGCTTGTTTGTTTAGTCGCTTGGATGCACAGCGTGATGCTACAGCCACCCTACTATGTTCTCGTACTCTTGCTGGTGCTCGTTTGGGGTGGTATTGTACACTGGTGCGATGCCACGCCTTTTCATGTTTGCAAGCCCTCTTTATCAGAGCAATCAGGAACCCAATCAGAGCCTGACACTGCTTGAATTGCTTCATCTGCCACAGGGATCCCGCATGAATCATTCAGTCTCTAATCATGGCCCGCATAGTTGAATCAATCAGAATTAAATATTGTAATATATCAACGATAATCCCTTGCTATATCATAGCACGTGATTTGCCATATTATATTATTTAGCTCATCGGGCATCGACAATATTTAATTCATTTCAATAAAATGGCTGGAATATGGATCTTTTCTCAATTATTGTATTATCCTTGGACCTTCAGAATTGATACGAGTTTCCATTATTTTTTTTCATTTTATTGTTATAACATTTTCTAATACAAATAATTATTTGTTAAAATTTAACGGATCTACCTGTGTTGTATTATTTATACATCCAGGAATATTCATAACCTCAATTTGTGGAATTTGCCCACTGGGAATCGTTTTAATATTATCTAGGGATATTTCTGCTTGACTTTTTCTGGAGGGCGCTTTATGAATCATTTATTGTCTTATAATGAACTAGAAAATGCAGGATGCACCTTTTGCTTATCGGTGCTTCCTTGTGGGTTTGCGGGAGCTCATTGATGATACTGGCACTTTATGCAAAATGCTATTTAGGAACTTTATTTCTGTAGAGATATATGCTATGTTATTTGTACTGTTTCATATTTTTCTATATTCTTCTGGACTCTTGATGTAATTTACCCATAGGCTACTCTTCTATATAAGAGAGCCTAGGGTGTATGGAATAAACAAGTCTCTTATTTTTCCCGACAGGTATCAGAGCGACGGTCCTAGATCGGAGTTCTCGAATCAAACCCTAACCCTAGCCCCACCTCCAAGCCCTCCGCGCGCCGCCCAGGCCCTCGGCCTCTCGCACGCTTCTCCCCGTACGCTCCTCCTCCAGCGCTCCTTGGCCTCGCGCGCGTCCCTCCCGCGTGCTCCTGGCTCTGTGCGCCACGTGCTCCTCGACGCTCCTCCGCCGCTCCACGCGCACCTTTGCTCTCTGGGTGCTGTGACTTAGCCGCGTATCGCCTAGCGTATCTTTGGCGCAGTTCGGCCTCGCGTATTGCCTCACACATATCGGCTGTGTGTGTAGCTCGCCTAGTGCACGTCGCCTCTCTCTAGGGTTCGGCCAACCCTAGGGCATCTTTATCAGCAAGGAGACCTTCGCTCGTGTCCCAGGTTAATGGGTTTGGTTGCTTGAGTCTACACATGCAACCGAACCCGTGAATGTCAGTGTAGACAATCATATCTTCCGTCTACAACCCTAGTCTTCTATTACCATCATGTCAGAATGTAAGGCAGATATCCCATCTACATGCGCCTTCATAGGTCCTGCGCCTATTGTGAAGATGGATGGATCAAACTACGAACTGTGGGCAATACAGTTCACGAGTATGATGAAGTCGACCAGTAAGAAGCACATTCTTACGGAGGAAGAGTCTGCTGAGAAGGCTGGGTTCAAACGCCTCATGGGAGGTAGATGATGCATATGACAATGTTTGGCTATCAGGAACATTAGCAATTGAGATTGCCAATGATATTCTCCATCAGCCCACTGCAAAAGCAATGTGGGATATTCTGGCTGCTACCTATTCATAGGCAAAGAATGAGACGAAGATTCTGCAACTCCAGCATGACATCTTTACAATCAAGCAGAATGGACGACCTCTACACTCATTATACACGTTTTTACGTGGAATGTTTGAGAAGCTTTACAACTTCATGCCTCTCATAGCCACTCTTGAGCAACAGAAGACCTACTGGAATGCCACTATGGTTGGTGTATTTCTGACAACCCTTGATCCAGAGTACGAGGCAATACACTCCCAAATCTTGGCAGATTCTACTATTCCTCCGATGGAGGAAGCCTTTCACAGACTGAATCGTATTACTGTTCCTTCATCTTCTGCCAATCAGACCGCCTCAGCTATGGCAACATCTCGAGGTCGTGGGGGTCATCATCAGTTTCGTGGTCGTGGACCTCGAGGCAGAGGGGGTCGTGTTCGGCCATCATGCACTTTCTGTCACCGTTCTGGACATACCGAGGACACATGCTATTCCAAACATGGATTTCCTGCTTCTGCACGAGTAGCTGAACAGATTGAACCTCCATCTGCTTCCTCTTTGGACCATCGCTTTGATGATCTCGTAGCTCGTTAGAGGGGTATTATTCCTCCATCCGGTCCTGTTACTTCAGCACCTGCCTCTGCGAGTCAGTCTGACGTTGCTGCTTCTGCATCCACCAGTACCTCCGGTAGTACTTATGCATTCACTAGCAGTAGTGGATCTGATATTTTAGAGTGGATTATGGACTCTGATGCCACAGATCACCTGTGTGGTGATCAAGGTCTACTTACATCTTACCGACATGTTCCTCCAGGCCGTACGGTGATTATTACTAATGGGACACATTCCCCCATTACTGATCAGGGGGGGATTAGCCTTACATCATCTATGCACCTCAAGAATGTGCTGCATGCACCTGATTTCTCTATGAATTTGTTATCCATTAGCCAAATTACAAAGGATTTACATTGCCGAGCAATTTTTGATCCATCTTCTCTCATTTTGCAGGACATCCTTACGGACAACGTGAATCGTGATTGGGCGTGGCTATGAGCAGGGTGGCCTATATCGTCTCAGTCGGACCCCATATGTCGGAATCTCCTCTCTTCCTGCTGGATCTGTCTCTCCATTCCTGTGGCACTTGCGCTTTGGCCATCTACCGCTTTAGAAATTGTGTCGTGTTTTACCTCAGGTTTCACCTCACGCGTCCATCCAACTCGAGGCTTGTCAGTTGGGAAAGCATCATCGATCTACCTTTCCCAGTCGTCAGAGTCGGAGTAGTAGCTCCAAGTTTGAGTTGTTTCACGTTGATATCTGGGGTCCTAGTAATGTTCCTGATCATCAGGGACACATGTTTTATATGATCATTGTGGATGATTTTTCTCGTGTATCTTGAGTCTTTTTGTTAAAGAATAAATCTGAAGATGAGAATATTATCATAAATTTCATAAATGAAGTTCGTAATGTCTTTTCTGCATCTGTAAAGATTGTGAGAAGTGATAATGCCTTGGAATTTTGCACTCATACTCTCTCCAATTATTTTTCAATACAAGGGATCGTCCACCAAACATCCTGTGCATATACTTCCCAACAAAATGGAGTTGTAGAAAGGAAACATCGTCATTTACTTGATGTCACCAGGTCGCTTCTCATACAGAGTCATGCTCCTCATTCTTTCTAGGGCAATGCTATCCTAACGGCATGTTATCTCATTAATCGCATGCCGTCGTCTGTCTTAGGTGAGAAGATTCCTTTCTCCCTAGTTTTCCCTGAAAAAGAATTGTTCTCTTTTACTCCTCGTGTGTTTGGCTCGGTGGCCTTTGTCCACCAGTTGTATCCAGGTATTGACAAGCTCTCTTCTAGGGCAGTCAAGTGTGTTTTCGTCGGGTACTCCAGGACACAAAAAGGGTACAGGTGTTATGATCCATTGTGCAGGATATATTTTGTTAGTGCTGATGTTACATTTTTCGAGTCTGTTATGTACTTCTCTCCTACAGGTGATCAGTTGGTATCCTCAGACACTGATGAAGTCATATACATGCCACCACCATCACCACCTCCACCACTACCTACATCACCTACACCTCCTGTTACAATCCCGGTTCCCCCATTGCCACTCCACTATACCCGTCGACCTGCTTCTGCTCATGGTCACCGCTCATCATCTGGCTCGCCTGAGGTATGTTCTGAGAATATAATCAATAATGATGGATCTAATGATTTACCTGAGCAGACTGTGTTACAGAGGACAGATGAGGATGCAAGTGATTTGGATCTACCTATTGCACTTCGGAAACAGAA
Organism: Ottelia alismoides; assembly: GCA_037367405.1. NCBI lineage: Eukaryota > Viridiplantae > Streptophyta > Magnoliopsida > Alismatales > Hydrocharitaceae > Ottelia > Ottelia alismoides. The sequence goes on along the minus strand of JAZKJV010008008.1, from coordinate 34,190 downwards.
GCGTAGCTGCGTGTCATATCCTATAGCATCTACGGTTCCTTTTGATCGTTTATCTGGTGAATTCAGGAGCTTTGCCATTGCACTGTCTGCTGTGGATATTCCACGGAATTACCAAGATGCATTGAAGGACAGCATATGGCGTTTAGCTATGGAAGAAGAGATGACTGCTCTTCAATCAAGAGGTACCTGGAGCCTTGTCCCTGTACCTACCAGTGTATCTACAGTGAGCTGTAAGTGGGTCTTCACGGTTAAGCAGAATGCATATGGCAGCATTGACAGATACAAGGCATGCTTGGTTGCTCGTGGGTTTACACAGACATATGGAGTGGATTATCTTGATACATTCTCGCCAGTTGCTCGCCATTCCACCTTACGGATCCTTCTTTCCGTTGCGGTTACTCGTGATTGGCCATTATTCCAATTAGATGTTAAGAGTGCCTTTTTATATGGTGACTTGCAGGAAGAAGTCTACATGCAACAACCACCTGGTTTTGCTATTGAGGGGGAGTGTTCCAAGGTGTGTAGACTTCATAAGGCCATCTATGGCTTTAAGCAAAGCCCTAGAGCTTGGTTCCAGAAGCTCTCAGACTTGTTTGAAAAATAGAGGTACAGACGTTCTAATGCAGATCATTCCCTGTTTATACAGAAAACATCCAGAGGTATTATTGCAATTATGGTGTATGTAGATAATATTCTGATTACATGTGATGATGGACAAGGAATTCAGAGTGCGAAAGAAATGTTGGGTCATGAATTTGTCACCAAGGATCTTGGAGTCCTTAGATATTTTCTGGGGCTGGAGTTCGTCAGAAATCCACATGGACTTGTAATGACCCTGAGGAAATATGTCACTGACCTGCTGAGTGAAACATGAATGCTTGGATGCCGACCGGCCACTACACCTATGGATCCGAGCATGAAATTATATGATGATGACACTGATGAGGTGGATAGGAGAAGATACAGAGAACTGGTTGGAAAACTTCTTTATGTTACCATTACCAGACCCGATATTTCCTTTGCTGTTAGTCGGGTGAGCCAGTTCATGGAGCAACCACGTCAGGTACATATGGATGCTATACATATGATACTCATGTACCTTAAATCATCTCCAGGTGCAGGTCTGCTGTTCAAGAAAGACAAGGAGATTGCTATTTCAACATGTGTAGATGCAGATTACGCATGATGTCCCAAGGATAGGAAGTCCACCACTGGATTTGCTGTATATGTTGGAAACTCTCTTGTCTCATGGAGAAGCAAGAAGCAAACCGTGGTAGCCGGATCCAGTGTTGAGTCTGAATATAGGACTATGGCCCAAGTTAGTACAGAAATGATGTGGGTAAAAGCTGTTGTTACAGATCTATACATAGAAGTCCCAATTACTATCGCTTTGGAATGTGACAATCAAGCTGCTATATTTATTGCCCATAATCCAGCATTTCATGAACGAACCAAGCACATTGAGGTTGATTGTCACTTTATACGAGATATGAATCAGAAGGGTTTTATTTCTACATCTCATGTTAGCTCAGGGGACCAAACTGCAAATATCTTTACCAAGGCGTTACTCAGATGGCCATTCCAGAAGTGCTCGTCCAAGCTAAGCATGATCGACATCTATGCTCCATCTTGAGGGGGAGTGTAGAGATATATGTTATGTTATTTGTACTGTTTCATATTTTTCTATATTCTTATGGACTCTTGATGTAATTTACCCATAGGCTACTCTCCTATATAAGAGAGCCTAGGGCGTATGGAATAAACAAGTCTCTAATTTCCTAACAATTTCCAATGATAAGGCATGCACCACTAATATGCTTGCTTGAGTCTACGTTTTTAACTACTAAGCCTATATATATAGGGACACGTGCCTCGTGTTTCATTGATATTAAAGATGTGTACGAATACAATGATATCCCAGATAATAAGAGTGCCTTGTTCATCTCTTTTAGGCTAAGGATACCAAGCCCTCCTTCATCTTAGAATGGTGACCGTCCTCCAATCCGCCAATGACATACCAGATAAATCACCTAAATTGGACCAAAAAGTGCATCATGATAGTCTCTAGTCTTCCCGTAACCTGGAGGAGGGGAAGAAAATGATGATAGACGAAAGAACGGACATGAGCACCACTAGTTTACCACCTCTAGAGAGGCTAGAGGACTTAGACCCGATGAAACACCTCTCGCTTCTCAATCAAAGGCAACCAATATGGCAGTCGCAACCTTCCAACCACCAGAGAGGTCAAAACATTGCATGGGCAAATAAGCTCGGTGGGGGTAGAGGGTCGACAAGGCCACACAAAGCGAAATCTCCAACTTACTAAAGCCAAAAGGCATAAAAGCAGACTTGGCTCTATTAATCTTCAACGTATATATGCCAATGAACAGATCAAGCACCACGGAACTTAATCTACAACTCGATATTCCTCTCTCCACAAAGAGGATCCTATCATTAACAATATGCAAAATCGATATGGACAACTCTTTTGAATAATTAGAGAAGAAAGCACCATCAACAACATGTTGCCATCGCATCAGTGGTCAAAACGAACAGAAGCGGGGTCAGTGGGAAACCCTGTCGAACTCCCCTCCGTTGCTGAAAGAAGCTTCCCTAGACATCCCATTGACCGGACTAGCACATGATAAAGTTATAAAACAATGATCCATCCAAGAAATCCAAGTGTCCGGGAAAGCTCTTCGAAGTAGTGATGTCCAAAGGAACCACCAATCAATGCGGTCATAGGCATTTAAAAAGTCCACCTTCCAAAGTACTCCTCGAACACTGTACCTCTTCCAATATGCAACTATCTTTGATGCCATCACCACACTATCCACCATATGCTTGAGAGGACTACACAATGCACATGTGAAACAAGCTGACTCAGCACCCCTCTCAGCCCATCTATCAGTAACTTCACAATAATCAAGTAGATCGGGTTAGACAAAGAAGTGGGAAATAAGTCCTCTGCCCTACCCTCTACATCCTTCTTAGGTAGTTAAAAATGAATGAAAACATTGAAATGGGATGGAAGTCCTTTGCTCTGGCCGCTACATCCTTCTTAGGCAGTAAAAAATTGAAGGAGCGGTTCAGCCAATCGAACCCTGAATCCCCCCCTAGCAAATTCAAACACCACAATCAACACCTCTTCTTCCACCGAGTCTCAAAACTCACTGAAGAAGAATACTAGAAACCTCTCAAGCTCAGGATACTCGTCCATATTTAGATCAAATATCGCCTTTTGAATGTGAACCCCTCAGGATCCGGGTACCCGTTTACGCGCAATTCGCAATATATCATTCACATTTAATCACACAAGTCGCACAAATACAGGGAAAATTTTTCGCGCAAATTATGACATTCATTCTCAACACTCACATTCACAACATAACCACAAAGTAAAAGAGATAATGTGGCACCAAAATTCTTTTCATTAATATTCATATCAGTTTACAACGTATACAAAGATCTTCCATTACATCATATATCCCAAAGTGTAATACAAAAGAGATAGCATTTACATCATTATTTGAACAAAAAAACTGAGACAAGTAATTCATACCGTCTCGTATATACTCTGTCTCCTGGAAGCATATAGCTACTGAGCGGCTACTGAACTGCAGGCTGTTTGCCTGCCACACACATAATAGGAAAGAAGAGGCGTCAGCCATTGCTGGTACCTCCTTAAAATTTATAAAAATAACTTGACATTTAATATGTACAAAAACAGGCAAGCAGAAAGGTGGTATTAGTAAAATCTACATCTACTTGCGTAAGTAAAAAGGGTTTGTTTGTAATGCGTTTTCTAATGTTTTCCCCCAGAACCCGGCATTTCCCATATGACATATTTATATAGCAATTGCGTAATCATGAGTGTGAATGCGTATATCAATTTCCTTAGAGATCAAGTTGGCGAGTGAAAAATGGAAAAGTTGAGATTGTAGAAATCTATTGATTTATTTAAATTCTTGGGTGGAGAGAATGGTCTTTTGATCATAACTTCTCAAATTCTAACTTCAATGTTTCAGATATAGCTCCAGATGTTGTAGATGTAGATATGGAGGATCTAGATATAGAATCGCCAAGTCTGTTTGGCGAAGAAACTCAAGCGGTGAAGAAGCCTGCAAATGGCTCTTCCGTCTCGCCCTCAAATTGGAAGCGCGGTCCAATAGAGGGATAGGTCTACTCCCCAACAACGCCACTGAGACGGGTGAGAGAGACTCCCTAGAAAAGTCGCTCTAGAAAACTGCCCGATTAGTACGGGCGGACGAGCTCGTACGTAAAAACTGAAAACCAAGGATCCCCCGCCTGGGTATCCTAATAAACAGGGTCAGCGGAACTGGTCTAAAGTCTGGATCCCAACGAGACGTAAAAACACTGCGAGCTCGCGTAAAAAAAACCGTGTAAAAGACTGGAATCCTAGACCCGCGCACTTGGCGGCCGCTGCCCAAATTGGGCTTCCTATTCTCCCGCCCAGGTGAGGGTCACCGCGCCCTCGCACGATCAGGTGTGAAGATCACCATGACCGGCACTCTTAATTATAAGTCGTTTCTGATTCACGATCATTGTCACTTGCTTGTCATCTCCTTTCTTTCTCAATTTTTTTTCTAAGGTTAATCGTACAGATCTAAATCTCCAACGATCTTATTGATACTGACCCATAGATAGCAGAGTTTACTTAAGTAATATGACCGATCAAACTTTGAGGTCACAGATTATTATTGATGAAGTAAGCATTTCTTGAATAACGGCTCGATATATATTAACTATTATGGCTAAAAAAAATATCCGCAATAGTATGTGTACTTCATTTATTTATATGGGTAATATTATCACTATCTTTATTAATATTTCTAAAAAATTTTCTGACTATACTTTCTTGCAAAAATATTTAATTTCTTAATTTATAGCATTAATCTAATTTAATTAATTAGGTCTCAATTAGGATTTCGTATCTCTATGATTGACTCAAAAGTTTAGTAAAGGTTAACTAAGATCGTCATCCGCACCACTGTGGTCCAAAAATAAACAAAACTTATTATAGCAAGCATGTTGACAAGATACATTACATGTATTCGCCCAAGTAATCTTCCCAGTGAAATTTTTAAGAATTGATATCTTTCCATTTTATTTTATTTATTTATTTATTTTTTGCAACTCAACAGTCCTTAAATAAGAAATTTTCCTAACCAACTTCAAGTTCAACCATAAACCGTACAATCATTTAAATGTTGAGGTGCTAATTTTAATTCAAGGACTTACATTTGTTGGTAAATGCATATTATAGTATGCCATGAATCTCATGAAGAAACTAAACAATGGAAATCTAAAAAAACTCTCTGTTATTATCAGGAGTTGAAATTCATTTTATTATAAAAAAAATGAATCGGATATACGTTGTCAGTTGTTATTGATTTGGAGATTCCAAATTCTAACCCAAAATGCACAAAGCTACCCAATTTATCCCATAATTAAATCCCAAAATTGACTCCTTCGATCACAGCAAACCCCTAAGGGAGCCCTTTTTCTGCCATTTATACCCGTCAGAACTAGCAGATACTTCAAAAAATCAGAAACACAGATATAAGCAGAAAGCAGACTTCAATTTAGAAGTTTTTAAATTCCGAATGATCCCCATTAATTATTTATACCATAATGATTGGATCCAGGTATTCCTATCAATTTAACGTTTCAATATTCTTTGCCCATAAATAGAAAGAGATCATAATCCAAAATTCCCACTTCAAAATTCTGATTAATACTGTGAAAGGGAATTGGAATAGACAGATTAAATTGAAAGAGAAAAGAAATCAGGTAGAAATCACATGCAGGGCAGCAAGTACGAAGGAAAAAGGGATAGTACCTATTTGGAATTTCCAGGGATTGGAGAAATTGGGGTTGATCTTACATGCAGTGATTATTGGAAAATAAAACTCCAGCAGAAGTTGAGATTTTCAGGATCTCTTGGACAACAACTTGGTGCTTTGTTGAAATGGCAGCAATTAGAGAAAAAGAGAGAAGAAGTTGGGCCTCTTTTCACGGCTTAGAAATTGGAAAGTTGAGGACTATTTCGGGTGGAAATCTGGAATTGAAGGCCTTTGTTTATATAGCAATGAGAAGGTATTGCTAATTGCCAAGTGGAATGAAATGTCAAGCCAAGTGGGAAATGAAAGAAAAGCCACGTGGTTGGATAGGAGGTTTCACTCTCTTTTTTTTTTTTTTAAAAAAAACCACTGTAGTAGCTGTAGTAGCCGTTCCTGTTTCTGCTCAGCAGAAATATTTTCATTTATTTTATATATATATTCTTTAAAACCAAAGCTTTCTTTATTTGATATTTATACAAATTAACCGTAGTCGCATCTCGAGTGTCGAATTTCGACACGAAATGTCTCGATTTGATCGTCTTTCAACGACGATCAAAATGAGTATAATGTTGACATACTTTCGGTCGAGTTTCGAATACCCGAAATTTTCGGATACGGCTTTTGTCTAAGACTAAATTTTGTGATTTAAAAATATCATATGACCTCCGATTGACGAACGGTCGATTCCGTTGGTCTTGTATCGTCGAATCGGACCTTATGATGGTCTCGGTTCATTTCGCGGTTTCCGAATTTGTGACGCGGCTTTTCACGGCACGCATTATGAAATGACCGATTTTTGGTTGATTTTTCTCGAACAACTTTTGATTCATTACTAATTGGTCGTTTTAGGTTGTTTAGTATTGACCGACAACGTTTTGGGTTCATTAGACCCAAAATCGGACGACTTCGGATTTGATTGGAAACCGGATGCTACAAATATAAAAACCTCAAAGGGAGTCTCGTCCTCGAGACTCGAGTCAAGGTTAATAGGTATCTTGTTTGGATTTAATATGGTCATAAAAACCTCAAAGGGTTTTGGACCCATAAAAACCTCAAAGAGAAAACGAGCCATATATTTATCATGTATCTAATTACAAAAGCTTGTTTTGATAATTACATCAGAATAGCTGCGGATATCGTGCCCGCATGTCGGCTTCAGTCTCCCATGTCGCTTCCTTGACGCCGTGTCGGTGCCACAAAACCTTGACCAATGAAATCTCCTTGTTGCGAAGCTTCTTCTCAGCGCGGTCAAGTATCTGGACGGGTTTCTCTTCATAAGTCAAATCTGGCTCTACGTCGAGATTCTCGTAACTGATGATGTGCCGAGGGTCGTGGACATACTTCCTCAGATTGGATATGTGGAAAACATCATGAATAGCAGAAAGATGTGGAGGAAGAGCTACTCGGTAAGCAACCTTCCCCACTCTAGCCAGAATCTCAAAAGGTCCAACATATCGCGGCGCCAACTTGCCACGAACACCGATTCCCTTCATGGGAGATACTCGCAAAAATACCCAATCTCTAACCTATAATTGATAGGAATGTCATTAATATGATGTTAAGTTAATTTTGTAATAAAGGAAGAAAAGAAAATTGGATACCTGAAATTCCAAATCTCTTCTTCGACGGTCTGTATAGCTCTTCTGGCGGCTTTGTGCCGTCAGAAGCCTCCGTCTCACAAGATCAACAGCTCTCGCAGTCTCCTCCAAGAGATCTACGGAATATAAAGCATGATCGCCTACCTCACGCCAACTGAGAGGTGTGAGGCATCTCCGCCCGTATAGGGCTTCGAATGGTGCCATGCCAATACTGGAGTGATAGCTGTTGTTGTATGTGAATTCCACCAAGGGCAAATGGTCCTTCCAGGACCCTTTCCACTCCAAAGTGAATGCGCGAAGTAGATCCTCAAGCGTCTGAATGGTGCGCTCACTCTGCCTGTCTGTCTGCGGATGATAAGCAGAACTCATCTTCAGCTCTGTCTGTAGTGCTGACATGAACTGATGCCAATAATGAGATGTAAATCTCGAATCCCTGTCAGACACCACTTCTCGTGGTATACCATGTAGTCTAATAATATTCTGCACATAGAGCTTGGCCAATCTGGATGGAGTGTAAATCGTGTTGACAGGTATGAAATGAGCTGACTTGGTCAACCTATCAACAACGACCCAAATGGAATCATAGCCTCCTGGCGTCTTCGGCAATCCTGTGACAAAATCCATATAAATGCTCTCCCATTTCCACTCAGGAATGGGAAGAGACTGCAGTAATCCTGGTGGTCTCACGTGCTCAGCCTTGACCATCTGATAGGTCATGCATCTGCTAACATGTAGCGCCACATCGCGCTTCATTCCATCCCACCAGAAATGTCGACGCAGATCACGATACATCTTCGTACTGCCTGGATGGATAGACAACCGTGAACTGTGTGCCTCATCGAGAATGTCTCTGCGAAGCTGCTCGTCATTGGGTACAACGACCCGTCCTGCCTTCCATAAAATAAACTCCGTCACAACAAAGTCGTCAAATTCGTCCTTGACGGCGCGCATGTATCTATCATGAATCCAAGGATCGGTCTTCTGTCCATCTACAATACGATCCCAAAGACTGCTGTATCGTGGAGGTACGGCGGTAGAAATGGATGCGCTCTCCTGAGGATGCCAATCGGTCAAAGCTGCAAGCGTATCCCACGTGTATAGCCAGTTTGCCGTACCATCAGCATGAGCTCTCCTGCTAAGTGCATCAGCCACCACGTTTCCCTTACCGGGATGGTAAGAGATCGTGCAATCATAATCCTTCAGCAACTCGAGCTATCTGCGCTGTCTCATATTCAACTCCTTCTGATCAAAGATGTACTTTAGGCTCTTATGATCTGTGAAAATCTCGAAGTTCACCCCATATAGATAGTGGCGCCAGATCTTCAAGGCGAAGACAACTGCCGCCAACTCCAGGTCATGTGTGGGGTAATTCCGCTCGTGCGGTCTCAACTGCCGTGATGCATAAGCAATCACCTGTCCTCTCTGCATCAATACTGCTCCCAGACCTTCTCCAGATGCATCTGTGTAAACTGCATAGTCCTGAGTGCCTGAAGGAAGAGCAAGAATAGGCGCTGTAGTCAACCTCTCCTTCAGTGTCTGGAAGGCCTGCTCACATGAATCGTCCCAAATGAATGGAACTCCCTTTTGCGTCAATCGTGTCAATGGACGGACGATGCGTGAAAATCCGCTGACAAAGCGTCTGTAATAGCCCGCTAATCCGAGGAAACTCCGAATCTGAGTAACTGTCTTGGGCTGCTCCCAAGACATAACTGCATCTATCTTCGCAGGATCAATCGCGATACCTGCTCCAGAAATGATGTGCCCCAAAAATGAGACCTGGGATAACCAGAACTCGCACTTGCTCAACTTGGCATATAGCTTGTGCTCCCTCAATGTATCCAAAACAATTCGTAGATCATTCGCATGATCCCATTCATTCCGTGAATAGATGAGCACATCATCGATGAACACCACTACAAACTTGTCCAAGTATGGACGGAAGATACGGTTCATCATATCCATGAAAGCCGCAGGTGCATTGGTGAGCCCAAACGGCATTACCACAAACTCGTAGTGTTCATAGCGAGTCCTGAAGGTTGTCTTTGGAATGTCCAACTCGCGAATCCTCAGCTGATGGTAGCCTGAGCGAAGATCGATCTTCGAGAGAACCGAAGATCCCTGGAGCTGATCGAATAGATCATCAATACGTGGCAAAGGATAACGGTTCTTCACCGTTCTCTTGTTCAGCTGTCTATAATCAATGCACAGTCTCATGGATCCATCCTTCTTCTTGACAAATAGAATCGGAGCACCCTAAGGTGAAGTGCTCGGTCTCATGAATCCCAAGTCAAGTAACTCTTGTAACTGCACATTCAGCTCCCTCAACTCGGCTGGTGCCATGTGATATGGTGCCATAGAGATCGGATGTGTATCTGGCAGTAATGTGATCTCGAACTCGATCTCTCTCTCAGGAGGTAGTCCTGGTAGCTCATCAGGAAAGACATCTGGATATTCTGATACTACTTGGATGTCCGGAGTCATCGGCTTCTGATCGGATATTTCCCGAACAAATGCAAGGTATGAATCACAACCCTGATCGACAAGTCGCTGGGCTTGCAACACTGAAATATACTCCATGGTGGAGTCATGCAAAGTACCTTCAAAAGTGAACTCGGGTAGATCAGGAATCTTGAAGACAACCGTCTTCCTAAAGCAATCAACAAGTGCATGATGAGTAGATAACCAATCCATGTCCAAAATCAAGTCGAACTCATCAAGCTGCAGAAGTAGACAATCTGCGATCATCTCGTGACCACCAATTAGTACGGGCAAGTGCCTGACTATCAGTGAAATAATGAACAACTGGCCACCTGGCCCTCGGATGTGATATGGAGAAGAGAGAGTCTCTGCGACTCTACCTAAAGAAACTAGTAGTCTTAATAGAATATGGAAAGGTCGGTTCAAGACTGAGACCATGTTTTTTACCATAGTAGCTGCTGAACGGGAAATTCGCAGATACTTATCATGTATGCTTTTTCTCTTCTTGGGATATAATATGAAAATTAATGAAATTGATGACATATGTGGTTATTTAATTCGAATGTCATATTTCCCTTCTCGGACTCACGACAAGTCGGAAGACTATCGCTATCCGAGAACTTAATGCGATCGGAATTGTAATACCGCGAATGTGTGTATCGGGGTACCGCTGCTCTGATACCAAACTGTGAACCCCTCAGGATCCGGGTACCCGTTTACGCGCAATTCGCAATATATCATTCACATTTAATCACACAAGTCGCACAAATACAGGGAAAATTTTTCGCGCAAATTATGACATTCATTCTCAACACTCACATTCACAACATAACCACAAAGTAAAAGAGATAATGTGACACCAAAATTCTTTTCATTAATATTCATATCAGTTTACAACGTATACAAAGATCTTCCATTACATCATATATCCCAAAGTGTAATACAAAAGAGATAGCATTTACATCATTATTTGAACAAAAAAACTGAGACAAGTAATTCATACCGTCTCGTATATACTCTGTCTCCTAGAAGCATATAGCTACTGAGCGGCTACTGAACTGCAGGCTGTTTGCCTGCCACACACATAATAGGAAAGAAGAGGCGTCAGCCATTGCTGGTACCTCCTTAAAATTTATAAAAATAACTTGACATTTAATATGTACAAAAGCAGGCAAGTAGAAAGGTGGTATTAGTAAAATCTACATCTACTTGCGTAAGTAAAAAGGGTTTGTTTGTAATGCGTTTTCTAATGTTTTCCCCCAGAACCCGGCATTTCCCATATGACATATTTATATAGCAATTGCGTAATCATGAGTGTGAATGCGTATATCAATTTCCTTAGAGATCAAGTTGGCGAGTGAAAAATGGAAAAGTTGAGATTGTAGAAATCTATTGATTTATTTAAATTCTTGGGTGGAGAGAATGGTCTTTTGATCATAACTTCTCAAATTCTAACTTCAATGTTTCAGATATAGCTCCAGATGTTGTAGATGTAGATATGGAGGATCTAGATATAGAATCGCCAAGTCTGTTTGGCGAAGAAACTCAAGCGGTGAAGAAGCCTGCAAATGGCTCTTCCGTCTCGCCCTCAAATTGGAAGCGCGGTCCAATAGAGGGATAGGTCTACTCCCCAACTACGCCACTGAGACGGGTGAGAGAGACTCCCTAGAAAAGTCGCTCTAGAAAACTGCCCGATTAGTACGGGCGGACGAGCTCGTACGTAAAAACTGAAAACCAAGGATCCCCCGCCTGGGTATCCTAATAAACAGGGTCAGCGGAACTGGTCTAAAGTCTGGATCCCAACGAGGCGTAAAAACACTGCGAGCTCGCGTAAAAAAAACCGTGTAAAAGACTGGAATCCTAGACCCGCACACTTGGCGGCCGCTGCCCAAACTGGGCTTCCTATTCTCCCGCCCAGGTGAGGGTCACCGCGCCCTCGCACGATCAGGTGTGAAGATCACCATGACCGGCACTCTTAATTATAAGTCGTTTCTGATTCACGATCATTGTCACTTGCTTGTCATCTCCTTTCTTTCTCAATTTTTTTTCTAAGGTTAATCGTACAGATCTAAATCTCCAACGATCTTATTGATACTGACCCATAGATAGCAGAGTTTACTTAAGTAATATGACCGATCAAACTTTGAGGTCACAGATTATTATTGATGAAGTAAGCATTTCTTGAATAACGGCTCGATATATATTAACTATTATGGCTAAAAAAAATATCCGCAATAGTATGTGTACTTCATTTATTTATATGGGTAATATTATCACTATCTTTATTAATATTTCTAAAAAAATTTCTGACTATACTTTCTTGCAAAAATATTTAATTTCTTAATTTATATCATTAATCTAATTTAATTAATTAGGTCTCAATTAGGATTTCGTATCTCTATGATTGACTCAAAAGTTTAGTAAAGGTTAACTAAGATCGTCATCCACACCACTGTGGTCCAAAAATAAACAAAACTTATTATAGCAAGCATGTTGACAAGATACATTACATGTATTCGCCCAAGTAATCTTCCCAGTGAAATTTTTAAGAATTGATATCTTTCCATTTTATTTTATTTTATTTTATTTTTTGCAACTCAACAGTCCTTAAATAAGAAATTTTCCTAACCAACTTCAAGTTCAACCATAAACCATACAATCATTTAAATGTTGAGGTGCTAATTTTAGTTCAAGGACTTACATTTGTTGGTAAATGCATATTATAGTATGACATGAATCTCATGAAGAAACTAAACAATGGAAATCTAAAAAAACTCTCTGTTATTATCAGGAGTTGAAATTCATTTTATTATAAAAAAAATGAATCGGATATACGTTGTCAGTTGTTATTGATTTGGAGATTCCAAATTCTAACCCAAAATGCACAAAGCTACCCAATTTATCCCATAATTAAATCCCAAAATTGACTCCTTCGATCACAGCAAACCCCTAAGGGAGCCCTTTTTCTGCCATTTATACCCGTCAGAACTAGCAGATACTTCAAAAAATCAGAAACACAGATATAAGCAGAAAGCAGACTTCAATTTAGAAGTTTTTAAATTCCGAATGATCCCCATTAATTATTTATACCATAATGATTGGATCCAGGTATTCCTATCAATTTAACGTTTCAATATTCTTTGCCCATAAATAGAAAGAGATCATAATCCAAAATTCCCACTTCAAAATTCTGATTAATACTGTGAAAGGGAATTGGAATAGACAGATTAAATTGAAAGAGAAAAGAAATCAGGTAGAAATCACATGCAGGGCAGCAAGTACGAAGGAAAAAGGGATAGTACCTATTTGGAATTTCCAGGGATTAGAGAAATTGGGGTTGATCTTACATGCAGTGATTATTGGAAAATAAAACTCCAGCAGAAGTTGAGATTTTCAGGATCTCTTGGACAACAACTTGGTGCTTTGTTGAAATGGCAGCAATTAGAGAAAAAGAGAGAAGAAGTTGGGCCTCTTTTCACGGCTTAGAAATTGGAAAGTTGAGGACTATTTCGGGTGGAAATCTGGAATCGAAGGCCTTTGTTTATATAGCAATGAGAAGGTATTGCTAATTGCCAAGTGGAATGAAATGTCAAGCCAAGTGGGAAATGAAAGAAAAGCCACGTGGTTGGATAGGAGGTTTCACTCTCTTTTTTTTTTTTTTAAAAAAACTACTGTAGTAGCTGTAGTAGCCGTTCCTGTTTCTGCTCAGCAGAAATATTTTCATTTATTTTATATATATATTCTTTAAAACCAAAGCTTTCTTTATTTGATATTTATACAAATTAACCGTAGTCGCATCTCGAGTGTCGAATTTCGACACGAAATGTCTCGATTTGATCGTCTTTCAACGACGATCAAAATGAGTATAATGTTGACATACTTTCGGTCGAGTTTCGAATACCCGAAATTTTCGGATACGGCTTTTGTCTAAGACTAAATTTTGTGATTTAAAAATATCATATGACCTCCGATTGACGAACGGTCGATTCCGTTGGTCTTGTATCGTCGAATCGGACCTTATGATGGTCTCGGTTCATTTCGCGGTTTCCGAATTTGTGACGCGGCTTTTCACGGCACACATTATGAAATGACCGATTTTTGGTTGATTTTTCTCGAACAACTTTTGATTCATTACTAATTGGTCGTTTTAGGTTGTTTAGTATTGACCGACAACGTTTTTGGGTTCATTAGACCCAAAATCGGACGACTTCGGGTTTGATTGGAAACCGGATGCTACATTGAATCTCTTAGAACTCAAAACCATTGATTGAATCAACAACCTCATCATCAAAAACCTAGGAATCCCCCATGCCAAGCCACTTATATCCATTAGATGCCACACGTTGACTCTCACATCTGAAATGATCAGTTACTGCTCTAGCCACTATGATCTCCCCGTGAAAGACCTTATCCACGATCGCAACATCATAAATGAGATTTCAACAATGTTGACCACTAGCCACATCCATGGTTTTAAAAGGCACACCTCGAGGAGCTCAGGGTGTACACCGTGAGGTGAGGCACCCCATTTTAGCCTCGAGGCGCACACCTCATGCTCCTTCTGCGATTCACGCACCTCGATCGGTCGAGGCGGTCCGAGGTATTGTTTGAGGCGGTTTCAGGGATTTGAAGTATCATATTAGGATTTTAATTGTTCTATTGGTAGTTTCGGATGTATATAAAGGTGTAGTTTTTTTAGTATATACATATACATTATGGATGCTCATATTTGGTCTCTTTCATCTTCATATTACCATTAAACATGTATAGTCATTTCAACAAACTTTTAAGATTACACCCTAAACATACGAATCCACAAATCTCAAAACATTACTCATAAATTTAACCTTGTATCGAGGGTATTTCCCTCGAGCCCCCACAGGGTGGGGGGGGTTTCTCCTGTCCCTCCCCTCCCCCCTGAACCCCAGACTTGCTAATTAGGCAGCGAAACCCCCGTCTAGACAATGGGCTTCGCCAGCTAGCGATAGGACTTAGGATGAGTCATAGAATAAGCCATGTAATGTACCGAGTATAACAAACAAGATAAGATTTAAAAGCATCTCAATGCAGCTGTATATAGTATATTATATGTTAGCCACATAAAATATAAATTTCACTGAAGTTTATATAATCATAATTTTTATGCACTACAAATGTATTAGTGACAAATATGAAATCCTTTGATAATTTAATGACAATTATATTCATAAAGACAATTGAAAAAGCAAAGTATAAGAGATGGAAGAGTTACGTGAGAGAGAGTGAGTGCAATAGAGGAAGCAACGATCGAGAAGTGCGGTGGAGCATGAGTAGCGGAAGGGGCATGGGAAGGGGGAGGAGTTAGAGGAAGGGAGGGCTGCGAATGAGGCTCGGAGGTGTTGGAGGGGAAGGGGAGGGGTGGGGAGTGGGTCATTGTTAGTCACTGAAAGAAGCGCGGAGGGGGCTGCAATGCTTTCATTGCAGGGTTTTTGGTCATCTTGCGAAGGTCTGCACATCCTTGATTTGTTGTTTTGCCTGTGGAGGTCGAGGGCACCATAGGGGCTCATATCTGAAAGAGTTGCGTCGAGAGTTGTTTTGCAGTCGAGGTCGTCGGAAGTGCGGCCTCTACTGTGAAGTTCGATGATCAGGGGTGTGACAAACGTTCATTTGAGGAGGTTGTTCGAGGCATTCACTTCGGTCGAGAAGAGGTGAAGTCACGCGAGGGTGGTTATAAGTGGATTTTTATTGGGAGCTCTAGTCTTTTTGATCGTGATGTGTTGCTGAACGAGATCAATGTTTCCTTGGGAGGCTTCTTTTTTAGGATATGTTATCCCTTGGGGGGACCTTTGCTTGTGTCTGCAGGTTGTCGAGGACGTAATTGGATAAATTTTTGGCGGTACGTGGGTCAAGCGATGATCGCAAGTGGAGGGTGCCACGTTTTACAGATGGCAAACTACCAGAGAAGCATCGAGTGGTCAGTATTCTAGGAGTCCTGCTTCTCTCTCGTAGCTTGGGCCCTTTGAAGTTCACGTCGCGAAACCTGGGAGAAGTTGTAGTACTACGGTTGGATGGGAAGTCGTGCGATATGAGGTAGAAGCTGTGTTGATCTTGGTTCGAAGCAAGAGAAATTTGGTGCACGGTGTTATGTCGAGCATGAAGATTGGGAGGATGAGATTTCAGCTTTAGGTGCAGGAGTTACTCCCGTCACAACCACCGGGGATTCATCACGAGGCAGGCATCATTGGTGCCAGAGTCCTGTGATGATGAGTCAAGGAATGCACTTCCTTTTTTCCCAAAACCGTTACACAAGGAACTTCCAAATTTGGCGATGATCTTGGAGTCTTCAAAGACTTTGTGTTCTTTAGCGGAATTTCCTCCCTCAGAGCTTGACAGAGGCATTACACCAACGACTGATCTTGTAGTAATGCTTAGGGTTGTGTAGCCCCGAACCCTTAGGGCCTGTTCTTATCTTGGATGTACTGGGAACTGGGTTTGACTCGATTGATGATATGGGTACTGCTTTAGGCATTTCATGGATCCAATCTATGTTGCACTTCCTTTCGAGTTCGGGGCTGGGTTTCCCAAGTTTGGTAGACCTGTCACCATGTCTAGTCGTTCCTCATTTGTTGGTGTAATTCTTCAGGAAGTGGGCGGTGCATGGGGTGATGCCTCTTCTTCCTCTTTTGCTGTTGCGATTCTGCAGGACGAGAGTGGTGATGAGAACTTAGGGAAGTCGATGGCTAGTTCTAATACAAGGGAGCTGGCACGTAAACGACTGAAAAGGTACATGCCTTGGTGGAAGGGTAGACAATCAGTAGCCCCTGTTTGTAATGGGATATGAGTGTATCGTAGAGAAGTTATAGGGACTGATGCTCTCTTGGTGACTTTTGGAGGACACCCGATCTTCTAGGAACTGAAGCAATATGTTATGTTCATCGCCAGAGATGCGGGTGTGGTGTCGTCTACCACAGGACACTCCACGATTATTTTATGAAGATCATCGGTTGGAACATTCAGGGTCTTGGAGACCTAGACAATCGAGGAGCAGTTAGAAGGTTGCTCGATGAATGGCATGGAAACATTATTCTCTTGCAGGAGACGAAGATAAGCTCTTGAACCAATCGTTTGTGGAACTCGGTTGGTGGGACCAAATTCTCAGATTTCAGAGCTATGGAGGTGGTTGGTAGTGCGTGAGTATTCTTAGTTGGCTGGAACGATGATTGTTTTGATTGGGTGTCAGAACTTGTAGGGTCTCATATATTATCAGTTCTTCTAAGAGACATACACGATGGATCCGTAAGAGCTTTCCTGTGTGTTTATGGCTCAACTGATGCGGGACAAAGATTAAGGTTGATGGAGGATTTGAGAGAGGCACATATGCAGTATTCTTCAGTACCGTGGTTGTTGGGGTTGCATATGCAGTATTCTTCGCTACCGTGGTTGTCGGGGTTGCATGTGCAGTATTCTTCGGTACCGTGGTTGTTCGGGGTTGACTTCAATGTCACTCTGTTTGTAGCTGATCGTCCATGGTTACATGAGGGGCAAAATCATGGCTCCTCAGATTTTTTGGAAATCTACAATTAGAGGTGTTTAATGTGACTGGAACTCTGGGTCCAAGTTGAGGTTGGACCGTTTTCTTTGCACTTGAACGATGTTGTCTGCCTTCCCTTTGGCTCGAGTGAATTCGTTGCACGCTCTAGATCAGATTACACTCCTTTGCTCTAGTTTGGGGGTGAACGATTGGTTACACATTCTTTCTTTCGGTTTGAGAAGACATGGTTGCTTGAGGCAGGTTTTAGAGCAAGGATTGGAGATTTTTGGACTTCGTTCTTTGTGTGAGGGCACATCCACAGTGATGATGTTTCACAAGTTGAATCCCCTTCGTGCAATGCTTTATTCGTATAAGAGAACAGTTCTGGCAGAACAAGGAGCTCGACATGCTGAGTCTTAGGAGAGGCTGATTCGGTTAGATCGGTTAGAGGACTCTCAAAATCTCGAAGCATCCAAGTTGATAGAGCAGGTTAGTCTCCAGAAGTTTATTGAAGAGGAGGATAATAGTCATGAGGTTGAGTGGAGGCAACGGTCGAGGCAGCATTGGGTCAACGAAGGAGATGCCAACACCAAAATTTTCCACTCAGTGGCTAGTTGGAGGAGGCAGAATTACATCCATTCGATTCTAGTGGAGAATGAGCAGGTGGAAGGGGACAAGGAGGTAGGGGAGACCGTGCCAAGTAAGCGAGGGGCCCGCGATGCTTGGAGGTAGAGCAGGCGGGAGATGTCGAGAATCTCCGCGAAGCATTCTAAGGAAATGACAAAAGAGTTCCGGGCATGGTTGTAAAAGTCGCCCGACTGTCCCGACTAGTAGGTCCGACTAGTCTAGTCAGTGGGGTGGCCGACCGAATACCGACTAATTCCGACTAGGTACACTAGTCGACCATTTTTTTGCTTGGAGATACCATATTCTTATATGTTTTGCTTTTTTTATAAGCAAACTTATTATAATATGCGTAGTGTTTTATTTAAATTCAATTACTTTTTTATTTTATTACGATAGTATAAAAATGTACAAAATCTATGTATAAAAATGAGTTATATATTTAAAATAATCCTAAAATTCAAAGCTGATTAAAGTCCGACTAAATCCGATTAGTCGTCCGACTGCCGATTAATCCTTATTCAGTGACCCGGCCGACCGAGTACCGACTACCGACTTTTGCAACCTTGGTTCCGGGGCACCTGGGCCTGACAGCTTCATCGTCTTCTTTTTAAAAGACTTTGGCAAGTTGTAAGCTCTGATGTCGTGGACGTGATGAAGAAACTTGCATCAGACAACCATGAGTTCGAGAGGCTGAATCGAGCACTCATTTTCCTTCTCCCAAAGAAGGAGTTGATGACTTCTGACCCATTACTTCGGCTAATGCCGTCTATCTCGTGGTGGCTAAGGTCCCGACAAACATATTATGAGGGGTCCTAGACAGATTATTGTTGTGATTAATATGACATTCATATCTGATTGCCTGATGATGGACATCATTTTGATGGGATGGGAAATTGTGTCAGGTTGGAGACATAGAGGTGTGCACAGACTTCTGTGGAAGATCGATTTGTCGAAGGCCTACGACTGTGTGGATTGGCATTTTTTATTGGCAGCTTAGGCGAAGCGCGACCTCCGGGATTTGTGGGCTTAGATGAAGAGGTGTATCACAATGTCTTTTGTGCTTGTCTTGATTAATAGGAACCCAAAGGACGTTTTTTCCAGCCACAACGAGGGGTCAGACATGTCTACATGTTTGTCCCTTTACTTTTCATGATGGCAGCATATGTGTTGGCGGCTATGGTGAGGAATGTGGTGTAACATTGGGTTACAGACTCGATGCCATTTTCATTCCGCTGTTACATTATGCATATGATACGATCTTTTTTATTGAGGGGAATGAGTACGTTGCTTGATCTTTTTTGGGATCTATCCGGATTGAAGATCAACATGTCTAAGTCCATCTTTATTCCTTTTGATTTCTCTGAAGCATAGCTTAATGAGTACATGGAAATCATGACAACCGTCTGTGGGTGTCTTCCCCTAAGTTACTTGGGGTTTCCACTTTCTTGTGGGAAGCTACGCCAATCAAATTGGCTAACGATTGTGGAGAGGTTGGAAAGGAAGCGAATACAGTGGAAGGCCTCTTGCCTCTCTATAGGTGGAAGGCTCATGTTACTTAAGGTAGTGCTAGCAGTGATTCTTGTGTTCTTTATATCTATCCGACTTGTTCCTGCCAGGATCCATCGACGACTCGAGGCTTGTATGAGAAGGTTCCTTTCTGGATCATCTGATGATGATGCAAAGGAGATTCATTTGGTAAATTGGGACACTGTGACACTTCCTATTGAGTAAGGAGATCTTGGGGTTTGCAAGCTGGAAGAAATGAACAAGGTCCTCCTCTCAAATGGGTAGCCAGATTGCGGGGTAGTGATACGCGTTTGGTTTGTCGCATACTTAGAGGCAGCTACGGTCTTCATACTTATCCATTTATTCATTAGCATTCTTGCCATGCATTAAATACTTTTGGAAGGGGGAGTGTACAGTGACTCCTGATTTGTTCTTTCGTTCATCCAGTGGTGGGAGATGGAGAGTCGTTATGATTTTGGACTAACAATTGGACGGGAAAAGGACCTTTGAGTGCTAGGTTTCCTCGGTTTTTTGTTCTTATGGCTAATTGTGGAGCTATGGTGAGAAGTATGGGAGGGCGAACAATGGTTACTGACTTTAATTTCATGTTTCTCTGAGCAGTGAGTTGAAGATTTCATGCGGTTGACAGAGTTCATTTCTGGATTCGCGGGACCATAGGTAGGGCAAGATTATTGGATTTGGTGGGGTTGTTTTTTCTCAGTTAAAAAGGCATATCGCGCACTTATGGATGTTCGCAGCAACCAACCTGAGGATGATTTGGAGTGAGACTACAAATTTAGTTGAACTCTTAGAATACCCATGTGCTTAAGGCAACAATCAGACCGGGAGAAGATCCCACATGGTCCTTATGCGATGTGCTACATGAAGATATCCAACATCTCTTCTTTTCTTGTGTTTGTATGAGAAGGGTGTACGATGACTCCTGATTTGTTCTTTCGTTTGTCCAATGGTGGGAGATGGAGAGTCATTATGATTTTAGACTAACAGTTGGACGGGAAAAGGACCTTTAAGTGCTAGGTTTCCTCGATTGTCTGTTCTTATGGCTAATTGTGGAGATATGGTTAGAGAAGTATGGGAGGGTGATCAATGGTTGCCGACTTTAATTGCACATTTCTCTGAGCAGTGAGTTGAAGATTTCATGCGGTTGATAGAGTTCATTTCCGGATTCACAGGACCATAGGTAGGGCAAGATTATTAAGTTTGGCGGGGTGGCTTTTTCTCGGTTAAAAAGGCATATCGTGCACTCGTGGATGTTCGCAGCAACCAACCTGAGGGTGATTTGGAGTGGGACTACAAATTTAGTTGAACCCTTAGAATACCCATGTGCGTAAGGCAACGGTTAGACCAGGAGAAGATCCCACCTGGTGCTTATGCGATGTGCTACCTGAAGATATCCAATGTATCCTCGTTTCTTGTGTTTGCATGAGAATGGTGTGTGAGTCGGCTGCCATTGTTTGGATCTACACGTGAGAAGGGTGTGTGAGTCGGCTTCCATTGTTTGGATCTACACGTCGTCTCAGGCTTAGTTCTATGGGAGTTAGGCTTAGTTTTGGGGGAGTTTATTCACGAATCAGTACATATCTGCAACTGATTTGTGGAGATGGGTTTCAATCCTTGGGGTCATTTGGCTGTCTCGCAACATAGTTATTTTTTGACCTGAGCGGTTTTACGTTGAGAATGTAATTCAAATGGTTAGATCTCTCATCTAGACCTAACTCCTGTATTTTCAATTGCTTTTTTAATATGTTTTGATGCATGCACCATCACGGGTGTCACTTTCCTTTTTGATTCAAAAAAATTATAGCCAATAAATTCCTTTAATGATTAGATGAAAATTTAGTAGAAATGTATGTAGAGTTTTCCTATCTCTATAATTTCATCGTATATTATAGGGCTATATATTATATGTTAGATAATACATACTTTCATTGATGTGTATTTTATTGTATATAATCAATCATCTAACGAAGCTTTTATATCCGTTTTATAATCTTATAATAACATATTTCTTTTGATTGCAGAGAGTATCGTAATAATAGAGCTGCATTATTTGATGGCATTGAGGAAGGGGGACTTCGTGCCTCTTCGCCCTATGCTTCTCGTGAAATTTATGAAGATGAAAATGAAAGAGCTCTTGATAGTTTGCATGACAGAGTCAATGTACTCAAGAGAGTAAGTTATCACAAAAATCTTCCTATTTCCTTCCCATTAATTGAAAAGGATTACTAGCATCGTCATTTCTGTCTCCTTTTTTATTTTTCTACTTTATTTGCTTGATACTGAATATTACCTTTATCTTAGCAAATGAAATTCTGGCCGCCATGTGCATGATCTCTCTTACTCAACACAAAAATGAATCAACCTTTGGGGAATGCTTGTGGCAAACATGGTTAATATGGTCATTAAAAAATATCATTTCTTAAGTAAGAGGATAGACCCATGGGCAGGGCAGCAACGACGTCCTTCCCTTTAGCCGAAGGTGCATCATGGACGAGGAAGAAAGATGGCAGGTTTCTCTGCAGGTATCCCCCGAGGTGAATGGCTGAAATCAACCCCGTCAGATCAAGCATATATGTAAACATCCATAACTTATTTCTCGCCCCTGAAGAAGAGATTGAAGTATCTGAATCTCCGCTGATCCATCTTGATGTGTCCATTCTACGAATGAAATGGATTGGATACCATAATGGGACTTTTCAAGGCAGTGGTTATTAGTTAAGGGGGTGAAAAGTGTTTTATGAAAAATGGTAGGGAATAAAACAGCAGCGCACACATGGTTCCTGTTAAGCAGTGTTCAGGAAGGTCAGACCACTAATAAGCAACAAAGCAGCTCACGGGGGGGGGGGGGATTTTGTACTGTCCCACCCTCTAGACAGGGCTATTTTTTAAATTTTGTTGAGTCCTGGAGGGAATGTTGACAGATGTGGACCGACAGTTTTTTGGAGAGGTGTTTGCTCGGTCAGTCCAGAGGCGACTCCATTTTTATTTCATGTGCTAGGAGATGGTCGTCTGTCACGTTTTGGGTTGATGACTGGCATGGGGATGGTGTGGCGTTGCTTCCCATAGTTATTTGCTCTGGCTATGGAAAGATATGTTTAGGTGGACTCACTGTTGTAAAAGTTGGCCGACTAGTAGAGGGAGGGGGGTAGCCGATTCGACTAGGCCTAGTCGGTCAACCTGACTACTCGGACCGACTAGCCCACTACTCGGCCGACTTTTGTATAGAGAATTTTTATTTTTAAAATTTTGTTTAGTGTGTGCATGCCCCAAGCGCCAAATACCTAATTCCACCATTTTTTTTTCAAGTGCCTCTGCATTGTGATATATCAACAATAAGGCGACAATGCAAGCACGCATGCATACATACACATATTCTCAACATTTAAAGAACCAGGAAAATTTCCTGGTCCCTGGCATAATCTTTGGGCAGTGCTTGCATCACTTAGACATAAGCAGCACTGATTGCATCTAAAACACTTTCTTCAATGTCTTTTGCTACACTAGATGACCAAGAATACCCATAAGCTGACCAATGAACTATTCTGATGCAATTTTTCCTTGATTGTTCTGTAAGCTGATAATGGTTTCTATATTTAAATTTCAACATTAAAAACCCATCATCAATACACAAAACAATTGAACTTACTGCTAGACTAGCGACTTTCGCAAGCTACATTTTAATTTCTGTAGGTGATCTCTTTTTCACTTCTTGTGTGATATCAACATCTTGAATTTCTTGTTTTGCTGGTCTGTCTGCAAATATCATACATCAAATAGGTCAATTATAGAGGCAGAGACACACATAATTTTCATTCTAAAAGTATGGCCAAGCGTTGGAATATGCAACACATTTAACTTACATTCAACAACTACCTTCTCCAAATCAAGGATAACCCTCTCAAGCATAGGGCCTTTTGGCCTTACTGTAGTTTCTTTCACTCGTGTAGGGTTTACCTACAAAAATTCAAAGAAGCTACCATCGTGAGCATACAATTCATTCCATAACTATATGATTACATCAGAGACATCAAGCATGACATTTCTTTTAAAATACATTGTGTAAAAAGTATTTGGTGCTTGGGGCATACCTAGTCAATTGATTCTTTTGTTTCATTATGATAGTATAGAAAATGTACAAATCTATGCACCTATATAAGAATATATGCATAAAAAATGATTTATATATTTAAAATAATTTAAAAAAAATTCAAAAACCGACTAATGACCGACTAAATCTGATTAGTTGCTCGACTGCCGATTAATCCTTAGTCAGTGACCCCGCCGACCGAGTACTCTTTGGAAGGAGGGAATGCGACTTGGTCCCCTATGGTCGTTTCAAAATTTTTTAACCAGATGTTTCATGAGTTCCCTGAAATGATGGAGGAATTGGGATCTGGTGGTGGCTCCTTGACAGGCTGGGACCTTTAGGGGTGTGGATTGATGGTAATTTCATAGTGAAAAAGACATACATGCACCTCATTTTGCATATTCCTCTTGGTGCTAGTGGTTTTGCTAGGGATTGTTGATTTTTTTGGAGGGCTAGGTCTCTGTCGCGAGTCTGGATTGTAATGTGGTTTCTTTGGAGGGAGAAGATATTGATGAAAACCTTGCATTCTCGCATGTTTTCTACGACCAACGTTGTTTGTCCCTATGGCAGAATGAGTCAGCATTGGTCCACTGTTCTTCAACTGTGATGTCGCATGACAGGTGTTTAGGAGGGAAGATTTGGCTTTAGGCGGATACCTCTTGTGGCGTGGGGTTCTAGAATTAATTTGGCGGTGCCTACCTCTCTCTCTGGGCAGGAGAAAGCCAAACCTTTTGCTTTCAAATGGTCTTTTGTGGTTAGCGAAGAATGAGGCAGTGTTTCAGGATGAGTGTTTCAGGATGAGTGTTTCTATCTATTAGCTCTGGAACTCGAAGGTTGTATCTTTGATTTTTTAATTAAATATCTATAATACCTACTTAAATAGTCTGGTGGTAGTGCAGTGTGTCTACCACCCAAAAGACCAGGGTTCAAATTCCCCGTTGTGGGGGTCGCGTTAGGTAGCCGACAACCAACGTAAAAATAGTCGAATCTTTTATATGGATTTGAGCAAGAATCCATGTAACCTGCCCTACTAATAGTGGGAGAAGGCTTCACCATCTATAGTCTCCAAAGAAATGACTAAAGTACCTAAATCTAAGAGTACTCAGAAAATGTGCATGTACAAGTTTTCATAGCTTTCTCAATCTATAGTAAAGAAACATGCAATTAAGAGTAAGAATTTTTTCCAGAAATAGTAAATTGCAGACAATAAAACTGTTAGAGTATGCGTCATTTATACATGTAGATGGGTAAATGGATCTCTCTATGATCCAATTACCACATCCATGTGTTTAGTCTCACATCTACTAGTGGTGGGACTTGAAGGGTCTGTAGAGGCTATAAAAGGAGCCCCAGACCTCTTGTATCAGATGAGAAAGTGCAATGCATAAATAAGCCCTTTGAGGCGTTCTCCCGTGGTTTCATTTCGCTTCTTCGGGAGTAGGGTTCCACGTTAAAATCCCGCGTTCTTCATTGTTCATTATCCTTTATTTCTGATACGCTTCCGCATTATATTTTCTAACATGGTATCAGAGCCATGTTTATTTTCTAACATGGTATTAGAGCGGGTTCGATTCTTGAGGTCTTTCATGTTCTTTATTTCTTCGAGATTCGATTGTAATGTTAAGATCTATTTGTGTTCACATATTGATCAAAGATCTGTATGTATTCAAGCAATTCTAGCGTTTCATTCTAAAACCCTAATTCAGATTTGCGATGGTTGAGATCCGAGCATCCATCTCCATGCTCCAGATTTTGAAGAAGTTTGTGCTATCAAGTTTAGGCTACACAAGGGCATATATGCGGTTGTTCTAGGGTTCCTGATGGAACCCCGATGCTGAAAGATCCATAAAAAAGTTGTGGAGATGATTGGTCTCAACATTCGCATCTCCAGGGTGCGGTCTCCCTTGCGTGCCTTCGATCTCGTGCCACATCTTCTCTCGGCGCCCCTGTTACGCCTCCTCGTGCCCTCCATCCAAGCTGCAAGGAGCCTCTTGCAGCTAGGGATGCAAATGGTTACGGATATATCCGTATCCGATCCGTCATCGTATCCATTTTATACAGATTTTGACATCCATATCCGTATCCGTTTTAAAAAGACTTTGGATATGGATGTCATTTTGATATCCACAAACAGCCATATCCGTATATGTATATCCATTTTTATATAACAATATAGTCATAGATTTATTTTTAACCCTATATAACATAATTCTACACCTTCTTTTACTATTTATATAATTTTTATGATACAAACACATTTAGTAAATTTATATCATGTGTTTTCCATCCAATTCGTATATATTTAATTAGATTCTATATAGTATTTCTAACATTACTCGTATATGATCAGTATCCGTTTTACATCCGTATCTGTTTTTTAAGGATATGGTAAGATAGTTTCAATATCCGTTAATATCAGTATCCACATCCGTATTCATATTCAAAAACATATAAGTATATGATAATACCTATATCTGTATATATTCAAAAACAGATAAGGATATGATAATACCTATATCTGCATCCGCATCCGTCAGTTTGCATCTCTATTTGCAGCCCATCGGCGTGGGGCTCCACGACATCACGCGAAGCAAGGGAGGCGCCACTAGCCCTCTGCTGCATTTCCAACATCATTCTCCAGGCGCAGGCGGAGAATCCCCATCGGCAACAACGTAAGTCCATCGTGCGACTTCATCTTATAGTAGCAAACTCCAGCAGCATGTTGGAGGCAATGCAGGTTGCGAGGACACCGATCTCCTTCCTATTGCGCGAACTCCTTGCGCATGGCGCAATCCTCTCCATTCCAGGACCATTCCTCGCAACGACGGTGGTGGCACCACAGGCGACAGTATATTTGAAGCCAAGCCCAGGTTCTTCTCCTCTTCTAGGCGGCTACGCCCTCCTTCCTCATAGAGGCGGCTGTGGGTTCGTGAGAGCCCTAGCAGCGTAAGACCGTGTTTTGGGTTGCCATGAGGGGGGACCCTAATTAGTAGTATCAACATTTTTTCCTCCTTTCTTGATGTCTATTTTGTAAAGGCTCATTGGACCTACTGCCATGATTTTAGAAAAAATGGAGGAAGAGGTAAAAGAGCAGGCCCTGTGGGCTGCTGCGTAAAAAAAGGGAAAGCTGTAAAAAAATATGATAATGAACGAGATAGCCAAAAAAAAAAGAGGGTGAAAATAAAAAAAATAAAAAAGGAAATGCTTAAAAAAATTTGAACGGCTAATTAAAAAAAGGATGCGAAGGCTATAAAAAAAGAGGAAATAGCTGCAAGAAAAAAATCATTTGAGAATATTTGCTTCTCCCCATTTTCATTTGTCTTCTCCCAACTTTGTCGGTGTCATTGTTTTCCGACAAGTATGGGAGAATGGGGGAGTATTATGTAGAGTCATAGGTCTGTTCTAGATTCAGATTCTCCAGACCAGAATTTCCAGACTCTACAGTTCAGTTTCAGACTCTTTGGGTTGATTCAGAGTCCAATTTCATATTTTAGTGACTTATTTTCTCCGAGTTCTCCAAAGAGACTCCTTTTCAGACGCACATGTGTGCAATCTTTTTTATGTAGTCCCCATCTTTTGTTTTTGATCTCAAAGTTTTCATGTGTTCCATAGGGACTCCGGAGTAGAGATCCCATTCACTATGCCATGTGATCTAGGGTTTTCATGTGGTTTCATAGGGACTCCAAAGTAGAGATTACATTCTCTGAGCTAGTATGGGAGAGACCCAATTCTCCAATAAGGAGACTTTTCAGACTCCATTCTCCAGCGACCGTGAACTCCGACAAGGATTGTCTCCATGGCCTTTTCAGTGTGGCCCTTCATGGATATGGAGCAATTGTCCACATGTTGTGGTAAGCCAGAGTTCTCCAAGTGGAGACTCATTTTCAATTGCAATGACTCTGACAGGCGCAGTACAGAGCACATGCTCTCCGACAAGGAGATTCAGTTCAACTCACACTCCAGCCCGTTTGTCCTCCTCACTTGCACGACATGAGAAGCAACATCCTCGACAACAACTGACAGTTGTGCACATTGAGTTGATATTGTCTGTAGTTTCTTGTATTGTGAGTTGAGATTTCTTTCTGTTTGTCTAAACAGAGCATTGCATACTCCGGCTTGAGGGGGAGTGTGTTAGAATATGCGCCATTTACATGTGTATATGGGTAAATGAATCTCTCCACGATCCATTTACCACATCTATGTGTTTAGTTCCACATCTATCAGTGGTGGGACTTGGATGGTCTGTGAATGCTATATAAGAAGCCCCATATCTCCTGTATCAGATGAGAAAGTGCAATGCATAAATCAATCCTTTGAGGCGTTCTTGTTGGTTTCATCTCGCTCCTTCGGGAATAGGGTTACATGTTAAAATCCTGCGTTTTTCATTGTTCATTATCCTTTATTTCTGATATGCTTCCGCATTATATTTTCTAACATGGTATCAGAGCCATGTTTATTTTCTAAGAACGATAATAACAATTTGAATCATCCTTAAAATAGTAGATTGAAGCACGCAAAATATGTAGGCCTAAGATAGCTTAAGTAATGTGAAGAAGAGCTCTCGACTTACTTGTAGTGGAGCTCCTAACACAAAGAATTGTGGACCTTAATTGAAACGGCGAGAGAAATATTGGTTTACATGTGTAGATGGGTAAATGAATCTCTCCGGGATCCGTTTACCACATCCATGCGTTTATTTTCACATCTACCAGTGGTGGGACTTGGAGGGTTTGTGGAGGCTATATAAGAAGCCCCAAACCTCCTGTATTAGATGAGAAAGTGCAATGCATAAATCAGCCCTTTGAGGCGTTCTCCCGTGGTTTTATCCTGCTTCTTCGAGAATAGGGTTCCATGTTAAAATCTCGTGTTTTTCATTGTTCATTATCATTTATTTCTGATATGCTTCCGCATTATATTTTCTAACATGGTATCAGAACCATGTTTGTTTTCTAAGAGGAACGATAATAACAATTTGAAGCATCCTTAAAATAGTAGATTGAAGCAAGCACAATGTGTAGGCCTAAGATAGCTTAAGTAATGTGAAGAAGAGCTCTCGACTTACTTGTAGTGGAGCTCTTAGCACTAAAAGAATTGCGGACCTTAATTGAAATGGCGAGAGAAATATTGGTTTTCTTTGACGGAACCAAGATGAGGCCCTCTATTTGGTTTATATATCTTTAACCACTGTAATTGACTGATAAAGTATGTAAATACAAGTACACAATTCGGAGAAATAACTTTCGGACTCACTTTGAGTCCAATTTTACTTTACATCAACTGACGTGATGACTTAAATAATATGAATTTGTTTTTTAAGCAACTTTCAGAAGATTCTGCCAAAAGTCAAAAGGAAAAAAGGACAATAAAAGAATATTTGATTGAGTCAAAAAAAAATAAAAGAATATTTGAAATATTCTATTTGAGACTTTTCTCTTTGTTGTAGTTGGACTTCCATACCAAAAGTTTCATTTCACTACATAATTAGCTTGGCTTCAACTGTGTAACGTAATACGTGGAGTTTATTGTGTATTATCCCTAGAAATGTTAGCTTTGCAGTCGAAGTAATTAGTTTATAATGTTATCATCATAATCCAATTAGTGTGGGAACTTTCCATGATTGTTGGCTTGGAACTTGGTATTATGAGATGGAAGCAAACGAGAAAATGGAGAAGCTTGAGGAGACTGCTCTCTTCATGATAAATTGTTAATGACGTCCTCCAATTCATGATACATTGACGATGGAGATTGCTAATGACGTCCTCCATCAGCCCACTGCCAAGGCGATGTGGGACATTCTTGCCGCTACATATTCGCAGGTGCGAAATGAGACAAAGATGTTGCAGCTTCAGCATGACATTTTCACAATGAAGCAGAGCAGCAGACCTCTCCATTCCCTATACACATCCCTAAGAGGGATGTTTGAGAAGTTATACAGTACCATTCCACTCACTTCTACTCCTGAACAGCAGAAGACGTTTCGGAACGCCACCATGGTGGGTGTTCTACTTGCGACTCTTGATCCTGAATATGATGCCGCCCGGTCTCAAATCCTAGCTGATTCAGTTATTCCTCCAGTGGAGGATGTTTACAGAAGGCTCAGTCGCATTCCAGTTTCCTCCAGCTCTTCTACTCCATCCCCATCAGCGATGGCAGTCTCGCGTGGGAGAGGTGGCCCGCCTTTTGGTCGTGGTCGTGGACGCGGCCGTGGACCCCAGGGAAAGGGTGGTCGCTTCAGTCAGACATGCTCCTATTGTCACCGCATAGGATACTCGGTGGAGGCATGCTATTCTAAGCATGGGTTCCCAACATCGGCACGTGTTGCAGAGCATTCTCAGTCTCCATTACCGTCTACTGCAGATAATCGATTTGACGAACTTGTGGCACGTCTCCGAGATATTATGCCACATTCATCTGGTGATTCGTCTGGTTGTCCTTCAGATGTTGCTGCTACAGCCTCCGCCAGTTCATCTGCCGCTGCTAGTACCTCAGGTAGATCTACTGCATTCACACCATCTCATGATATATCTGACTGGGTTATAGATTCGGGAGCCACACATCATCTCTGCCGAGATAGAGATAGATTACAGGCCTACAGGGACATTCCTCCAGGCCGTTCAGTGCAGATCGCAGATGGTACCCATTCACCCCTTGTTGGACAGGGGGAGGTCTTCCTATCCTCCACTATGCAGCTACAGAACGTCCTACATGCTCCTGAGTTCTCAATGAATCTGTTATCTATTAGTCATATTACGAAGGATTTGCATTGTCGTGCCATATTTGACCCGTCTTCTCTCATTTTTCAGGACATACTCACGGGCAGGGTGATTGGCTGTGGCTCTGAGCAGAATGGTCTATATCGGCTGGTTCGGGATTCCTATGCTGGCGTCTCCTCTCATTTTGCCGGACCAGTCTCTCCGTACATCTGGCATCTCCGGTTTGGTCACCTTCCGCTCCAGAATATGCGCCATCTTCTGCCCCAGATCTCTACTAGTTCGTCTTTCCGCTGTAAAGCATGTCAGTTGGGAAAGCATCATAGGTCGAGCTTTCCAAGTCGTCAGAGTCGGAGCAGTAGCTCCCCATTCGAGTTGTTACATATAGATATATGGGGTCCGAGTCGTGTTCCCGATCATCAGGAGCACAGATTGTATCTTGTGGTAGTGGATGATTTTTCTCGTGTGTCATGGGTCTTTCTTTTGAAGAATAAATCTGAAGCAGGAGATGTGATCAAGAATTTAATTAATGAAGTGCACAATGTTTTCTCTTCCTCAGTCAAATATGTTCGGACGGATAATGCCCTAGAATTTTGTGCACGCTCATTTTCTCAATTTCTTTCATCAAAGGGTATTATTCACCAAACCACTTGTGCATATACATCACAACAAAATGGTGTGGCGGAAAGAAAGCATCGCCATCTCTTGGATATTACTCGAACCCTGTTGATTCAGAGTTGTGCCCCTATTTCCTTCTGGGGGGACGCTGTTCTTACTGCATGTTATCTGGTCAATCGAATGCCATCCTCAGTTCTTGGTGAGAAGATACCTATCTCTCTTATTTTTCCAGACAAGGAGTTATTCTCACTGACTCCACGTGTCTTTGGTACTGTGGCTTTCATTCATCTTCTATCTCCCGGACTTAACAAACTCTCTCCTAGAGCAGTCAAGTGCGTCTTTGTTGGTTATTCCAGGATTCAGAAGGGATACTGGTGTTATGATCCTACGAATAAGAAGTACTTCGTGAGTGCTGATGTCACTTTCTTTGAGTCTGTCATGTATTTCTCTCCTGCAGGTGACAAACTGGTACCATCCACTACCACTGATGATGTCTATGTTCCTCCACCACCTACATGGAGTTCACCTGAGTCTTCCCCTGTGCCTGTCTCCACGCCAGCACCCCCCCCCACCTCCTCCTCCACCCATTCCACAGCCTATCATTTCACCGCTACCAAAATTCTATACGCGTTGGTCAGGTCCTCCACCTACAGGTCAACCACTCATCACGCCTCGGTATGTTCAGATGGCATTACTACTGACGAGTCAGGTTTGGTACATGTGCATGATTCTTCAGTACATGACGACACTAGCCCATCCAGTACAACAGATGATGATCTTGATGTTCCGATTGCTATTCGGAAGCAGAGGCGGCAATGTGCCTCTTATCCATTTGCTTCACAGGTTTCCTTTCACCGTCTCACTGGTGATTTTCAGAGATTTGCCTCAGCCTTGTCTTCCGTGGATATACCACGGACCTACCAGGAAGCTTTGAAGAATGATTGCTGGAGATTAGCTATGGAAGAAGAGATGAGGGCCTTGCAGTCCCTTGGCACATGGTCTTTGGTCCCTGCACCTCCTGATGCATCCGTTGTGAGCTGTAAGTGGGTCTTCACAGTTAAATATCATGTAGATGGCACGTTGGATCGGTACAAAGCACGCTTGGTCGCCCGTGGGTTTACACAAATCTATGGCGTGGATTACATGGATACGTTCTCTCCAGTGGCGAGACACTCTATCCTTTGTATTCTCTTATCTGTTGCTATGGTTCGTGAATGGAGTATATCTCAACTAGATGTCAAGAATGCCTTTCTGTACGGGGACTTATAGGAGGAAGTCTACATGCAGCAGCCACCTGGGTTTACTGCTGAGGGGGAGAAGCAGATGGTCTGTAGACTTCACAAGGCGATATATGGCCTCAAATAAAGTCCGAGAGCATGGTTCTAGAAGCTGTCCAACCTAATTGAGCAACAGGGATTCAAGAGGTTAAATGCCGATCACTCGTTGTTTGTCCAGAAGTCATCGGCAGGTACGGTTGTCATTATGGTCTATGTGGATGATATTCTTGTTACAGGAGATGATGTTCATGGCATAGAAAGGGCGAAGGCATTCCTAGGCCGTCAGTTTCTTACAAAGGATCTTGGAACCCTAAGATATTTTCTGGGGTTGGAATTTGCAAGGAATGCACAGGGCTTGGTGATGACCCAACGGAAGTACATTACAGACTTCCTGATTGAGACGGGCATGGATGGATGCAAACCATCAAGTATTCCCATGGACCCTAGCATGAAGTTGTATGCTGGTGATACTGATGAAGTAGATAAGAGGAGATATAGAGAAATGTTGGGAAAACTCCTCTATATTACCATAACTCGTCCAGACATTGCATTTGCAGTTAGCAGGGTGAGTCAATTTATGGAGCAGCCAAGACAGGTTCACATGGATGCTATACACATGATACTGAGGTATCTGAAGTCTTCTCTAGGGTCAGGGCTGCTATTCAGAAATGGCACAGACTTATCCATCTCAGCGTGTGCAGACGCAGATTATGCAGGATGCCCTAAGGATCGAAAATCAACCTCAGGGTTCGCAGTGTTTGTTGGAGGCTCTCTGGTTTCTTGGAAAAGCAAGAAACAAACTGTTGTGGCAAGGTCCAGTGCCGAATCCGAATATAGGGCCATGGCTCAAGCCAGCACGGAAATGATGTGGGTTCGGTCCGTACTAGAAGATCTACATGTAGCTGTGCCCCTACCTATGAAGCTTCAGTGTGACAATCAGGCAGCATTATTCATTGCCAACAATCCAGCTTTCCATGAAAGGACCAAGCATATTGAAGTTGACTGCCATTACACTAGAGACTTGATCCAGAAAGGATTGATATCTACTGCACATGTGAGCTCAGGAGATCAGATTGCAGATGTATTCACCAAGCCACTGCTCAGAGGACCTTTTCAGAGATGTTCATCCAAGCTGAGCATGATAGACATCTATGCTCCACGTTGAGGGGAAGTGTAGAGATAGTTCTTAGTATTATTATCTCTTTATGTATTTTGTCGTTATTTCTTTATCTTTTATAGACCTCTTTGTAATTTACCCTTAAGGTCTCTCCCTATATAAGAGAGCCTAGGGTTTTTCTGAATGATTATCGAAGTCTCTTTTCCCAACAGGTTGAACTCAGAATGCTAACTAGCAGGGCAGATTGGGAGGCATTCTCTTCATTTGGAAGGGCGATCTCTTCGACGCCATAGATTCATATTTGAGGTTGTTGAAGATGCTTCTCAAGGGGAGATAGCAGTTTCAGATCTGTACTCATTTTAGTGTATATATAATAGATGAGATGATGTGTGAGGTGGTGTGGCTGGAGAAGATGGAAGCTATATTTGAAGAATATGCACCTTCCATGGGGGACATCACATTGTTAACGGGCCAGATTGGGAGGTATTCTCCTCGTTTGGAAAGGAGATCTCTTAGACGTTGTAGATTCACATTTGAGGTTGTCAACGATACTTCTCAAGGGGAGGTTTAGCAGGTCACTTTAGTGTTTATATCAATAGATGTGATGATGTGTTAGGTGGTGTGGCTAGAGAATATAAAAGCTATGTTGAAGGAACATGTACCTTCCACGGGGGACTTCACATCACATTGTTAATGGAAGACATACTTGGGAGTGCTTGGGGGGCAAAACTTGGTGATGCATCATGGAATCCGAAATTACAATTGAAATTAGGGTTA